>CM067308.1:10578890-10686390 GCA_034231615.1 Meghimatium bilineatum
ATTATAACTAAATATAAGACTTTGCAAGCTCATTTGAAACTATCATTCTAAAGTGCGTCATTTGACCTTCCCGTAGATTTCCATTGATCATTATGTATATATTTTGTGTCGACAGTCAAATTAGTTTGTATGTTTGTCTCTTTATAAGTTTGTAAGTTTATAAGTTTGCCTGTTTATAAGTTTGCCTGTTTTTAAGTATATCTGTTTATAAGTTTGTCTTTTTATAAGTTTATCTGTTTATAAGTTTGCCTGTTTATAAGTTTATCTGTTTATAAGTTTGTCTCTTTATAAGTTTATCTGTTTATAAGTTTGTCTGTTGTTTTGATCACCAGGAATTACGAACAGTGAAAATTATATCTCCTAAAGTATGAAGAAAATACACCAACAAATAACTTTTATGAAAACACTTCATAAAATAGGTCTTTCCCTCCCCCCACCCCATGATTAGAAGATTAACTACTCGCCGTATGCAACGTTATCTGTTCTATTTGGGTGGTTGTCCTGTTGGGTGGTTGTCCTGTTGGGTGGTTGTCCTGTTGGGTGGTTGTCCTGTTGGGTGGTTGTCCTGTTGGGTGGTTGTCCTGTTGGGTGGTTGTCCTGTTGGGTGGTTGTCCTGTTGGGTGGTTGTCCTGTTGGGTGGTTGTCATGTTGGGTGGTTGTCCTGTTGGGTGGTTGTCCTGTGGGTGGTTGTCCTGTTGGGTGGTTGTCCTGTTGGGTGGTTGTCCTGTTGGTGGTTGTCCTGTTGGGTGGTTGTCCTGTTGGTTGGTTGTCCTGTTGGGTGGTTGTCCTGTTGGGTGGTTGTCCTGTTGGGTGGTTGTCCTGTTGAAAATATAAATCAGAGTCTTCCTTAACAATTTCACCTCATCTTCTTCTTCAGCGTTCATTCTCAAACTCCCGCTGGATCTCTCTTTTAGCAGGATCATTGTCCTACTAGATTTCCAGCAGGATGTAATCCAGAGAATGGAAATGAGTTGTGTCAACGTTTTATTTGCGCCAATGACAGGACACATTCGTCTTTGGAGGGGAACAATTTAACTGATCATCTGGAAAAGGATCTACTCCGAGAGTCAGTAAAAATGGTGGGGGGGGGAGCATGCTCATAGATCTAACCTTGTACACTGTCAACAGAAAAAATCTAGAAGTGTGATCTAACTGTTGACACTGTCAACAGAAACGATCTGCAAGTGTGAGGCGAAGCGCGGCATGACTCATAGATCTAACCTTCAACACTGTCAACAGAAACGATATATGGAAAGTCATAGAGAGGTAGCTCACCAAGATAGTTCAGCAGCTTCAGTAGGCGTGATCATTCGTGTATTAAATTCAAGAACCTGTCAGGACATCACTTAAAATGTGGTGACAAATAAGATGTCAATAGCTAATAATTTTTTTCGTTTTATCCGTCGTTCTTAAGTTCTTGCAGATTAGCAGGAGAACGGAATGGGTTGTGATATTGTTTACAGCTAGGCTGCGATTCTGCACATTTTGTTCTGATACATCTGACTTGAGCGTAATTTCGGATCATTTTCACCCTGTTTGGGATGGGACAGCCAACTCCATCTCTAAAAGCCGTATTAGTTATCTCTTACGATATGCATGGTAGGTCATACTGTTGATATTATTTTGTTTCCCCCTGGGGGCTCTCAACTCAAGAGCGAACATAATATCTAAAGCTTTTGGTCCCTTTAAGGGCCCCTCAACTAAAGAGCGAACAGAATATCTAAGACCTTTGGTCCCCCTACGGGCCCCTCAACTCAAGAGCGAACAGAATATCTTTCTTTCCTAGATTTCTTTCATACCCAGAAGGCTTCATCTTTCAGCTTGGTGAAATTTCTATTGAAGGAGTCTTGAACAGCTGAATGACCAGATAGAAAAATGAACGTAACACCATCCAACTTCAAGACCCGCCACAGCATCAAGCACATATTCACAAATACAGTCCACTTGTATTTTCCTGTTCTTGCTCATTGAGTCGCTGAGAATGCGGACATGAGTTGCACTCTTTATGCCCATCCAGTTCAAGGCCCTGGCTACTGCCATACTTTCAATTGTCGTGCTACATGTAGTTACATCGTAAGCTCCACTTTCCTCTCTAATATTCTTCCCTTCACACTGCGATGTGAAGGTCCATGAACTATGCAGACGTCTAAAATCATAACAATCAGTGTATATAACCGTATCACCATTATTTGAATGTAGATTAATCAATGCCTGCACCCAAGATTCAACAACAATAGTACATCTAACCTTACATTCTCTATCGAGTATTCTTACTATCCAAAAGAAATTATGACAATCGCTGGGATCCCCTTTCCATTCCCCACCATGTGCCACATCCTCTAGCAAGCATTCTGTATAACTTCCTCAGCTCGTCTCCACGACTTTCCTCTCTAGTTTACTACCTTTCACACTCTGTATTTCCGTGTGCAGTGGATGTTCTTTATCAGCGTTGATTTGGATGTATGATGTTATTGTTCTATCTTCCGTATCTGGACAATCAAGTAAGAAATCACAATGCTCGTACAGATGCCATCCTCGTGCACCAAAGAATAACATACATTACCTCATTCTGGATCTTATCCAACCTTTGACCCTGAGTCTGGAAGAGTCATAATTGCCTATACATATCGTCATCATCATCAAGTGCCGTCTCCGCAACGAAGGTTGGCTGCAAAAGACCTCCAACATTCCATGTCGGTTGTTTTGGTGGTACACTCTGCTAGACTGATACATGATGTGATGTTACTCTCCCATTTTGTATCTCTGCCTACATATTTCTCGCTTCCCTTTGAATTTACTCTCAAGTGAGGTCTTCAACAAGGTGCCATGTCTTTTAATATGTCCAAAATATTTTATTTGTCTGATCTTTATTTCTCTTAATAATTCTTTCTTCATAATAAGTATTCTTAGAACCTCTTTGCTTGTTTTCGTGTCTTTCCATGATGTTCTCCCTATTCTTCTATATACCCACACCTCAAATGAATCAATTCTGCCTTCTAATTGTTTGTTTAGTGTCCATGTTTTTGAGCCATTCATTTATATAGAATAGATATAGCATTTTATGATGTAACCTGTGTATATACCATCACAGAAATAACCAATCCTCGGTATACAAGAAATAGTAATCTCTGTTCACTCTGAACAGCAGCCATTACTTTCACTGTCGAAATACATCTTTGCTGCTCCTGAAATTATATGGTGAAATATTTTATTGAAGCTCAGAATCATGCAATAAAGCGCACTCAAATATTTCATTGAAGCTCAGAATCATGCAATAAAGCGCACTCAAATATTTCATTGTTGTGGTTCTTTCAGGAGTGTCGCCACAACATGGAAAGCATACAGCGGACACAGCAGACTTTTGATAACTTTCCCACATGCTGTATCCTCAGACTTTCAAGGATAACCTGGCAAGATAAAATACATGATACTCAGGTCCTCACCAGAGCCAATATCTGAAGTATTCATATAACGTTGAGGATCCAATTAAAATGGGTCTAACATTTGTGTATGTCTGACAAAAACATATCAAAACAGCTGATGTATGGTGAAGTCTAAAATGGAAAACGATTGATCAGTGGATAGTAGAAAAGCCACAAGAACTGTATCAAAGTAATTTTAAAGATTTTCAATATTGACATGACTTTCTGGGAATTTGTGGTTGAGAATTGTCTAATGCTGCGCATCAGCAAAGGTGATAGTAACAATGAGAAGCATATATTTGCAGGTGCTCAGAAAAAACGTGCTGCCTGAATATTAAAAAAAAGACTTCAACTGACCACTCGTGGCCCAAATGTGACATGAATTCGTTTTATGCCTTAATTGAATTTTCAGAATAAAAATTGGGAAGGGAGTTCGCACACCATAGAGATGTAACAACGCAAGACTAAAACTGTAGTCATCATTGCCTGTAATAGACCGATATTAATATCAACCTATCAGCCCTTGCATTGTCACAATAACTCCCTCTTCTCCACCCTCCATATATAACACCAACCAGCAAATCTATCGTCAACAGGAGACCATCAAATAACAGCAATTCTAAATCTTCTCCACAATCTGATATCTTCATCAATCGTCGTCCGTCTTCATGGGTCACTATACACCGCTTCTCTGTTTACGCAAATTAAACAAGTTCTCTCTAGCGATATTCTTTTTTATGTTCTGCTAACACTTCCCTCTTTCATTCTCTCAAAATGTCAGATATCTCCTGGCAAGTAATTTAGTTTTATATTACAACTCTTCAGATTGTGCAGATTTCCGAACAGGAATTCAAGAAGAGAATGACAGGTTAACGGTGAAAATGTTGACAATTTGATAGAAATAGATTGACAATAATATCTCCATGACATGCGTGTTTTCTGATCAAATACAGAGAGTTGTTATGTTGCTTGAAAGTGACTAATTAAATATCATTTCTTAAAGATACAATAATAAACTATGCTTAATCTACTAAGTTATGTTCCTTCAGTGCCATAGGCGGCGCATAGGACAGAAACCATAGCTTTCCATTTCTGTCTTTGTGTTGCCAGGACTTTCAAATCTACTATAATATAATAATATAACACGACCACATACATTGTTTACAAAAAATATAGCCTGCGTCCGCCCACGTCACATTTTTAGCGAACAGGTCTTCTTTAAAGCAAATGGTTACGCATGCACACACACGCACACACACACACGCACACACACACACACACACGCACACACACGCACACACACACACGCACACACACACACGCGCATCAATAGTATGAAAACATGGAAGACTGTTGATGCTCAAGTTAAGACAAGTGATTTTCTTAATTGACAACAAGACTCTCCGAGCATCCCCATAAGAGTTCCATATCAGATGACAAATGGTATGTATGCTTGTGTCAGGGTTTTTTTGTGTGTTGATTTCGTCTTCGTATAGTGTTTCCAAAAATCTGGAATTTCTGTTGATAAGTGCTTCTTCTGATGTTCGTTGTATGACTGTGAACTAAAAGAGGCCGGCCCCATCTAAAACCTTAACTAAGTCTTAGCTTCTAAAAGAAAGGACACCGTATAACACATAGATATCTTGATATCAAGAACTAGATAACTGTATGAAATAATATTAAGGCAACATTGTGAGCAAGTTAACTGTATGAAGTAAATATTTAAGGAAACATCGTAATTAGATAACTGTATGAAATAAATATTTAAGGAAACATCGTAATTAGATAACTGTATGAAATAAATATTTAAGGAAACATCGTAATTAGATAACTGTATGAAATAAATATTTAAGGAAACATCGTCAATTAGATAACTGTATGAAATAAATATTTAAGGAAACATCGTAAATTAGATAACTGTATGAAATAAATATTTAAGGAAACATCGTAAATTAGATAACTGTATGAAATAATGTTGCTGATTAAGTTAATGCAATAAATCCGTATTGAAATTATTGAACACGGCATTTTTGGGTAGTTTCTTATGCTGTAGTTGAGGATAGGAATGATACAAACAACAGTATGATTATCAACTCCCGTCCAGACTGTCTTATTCGCTAAGTAAACATTACTATAACAATATAATTGCTGTCTAAGAAAAATATATTTAAAAAAAACATACGTTGAAACTAGAAACACTTTCTCCTGTTGGACGCTATATTTAATTTACTAACTGAATCTTCAGGTTTCACTGCACATGTAAGCCTAAGTTGAAATGTTTTCGATTAAATGTTTTCTAATTGTATAATTTTAATACGGGTAAAAGTTTCCAGTTTTCAACAGAAGTCTATCACTGGTTTGAGTAATCCTAGTTGTGACTGGTTTAAATAATCCTAGTTGTGACGGGTTTGAATAATCCTAGTTGTGAGGGGTTTGAACAATCCTAGTTGTGACAGGTTTGAATAATCATAGTTGTGACAGATTTGAATAACCCTAGTTGTGACAGGTTTCAATAACCCTAGTTGTGACAGGTTTCAATAACCCTAGTTGTGACAGGTTTCAATAACCCTAGTTGTGACAGGTTTGAATAATCATAGTTGTGACAGGTTTCAATAACCCTAGTTGTGACAGGTTTCAATAACCTTGTCATGAGGTGACTCATGAAACTTTCAAAATTTTTTCTTTTGGGGTTCACCTTGGCGAGAGGCTTCAGGGCCTCTGCTATCTGCTAATTTTGAGTATTGTATAAATTCATAGCTCAAGTGGAAAAATTAAAAAGAAAAACAAAACCCCTAGAACGACTCAGCCTAAGGAAATGGATCGTACATCTGACGGGAATTGAACGAGGTCTGTTCTAGCAGCACCGAATCGCTGTGCAACACAAGTAAACAGTATTTCCGTACTTGACCAACCACATCCAAAAAAAAGATGTGGTCTCGTCAAGACTTTCAGCCTGTGTACTCAAGTCACTGAGAACAGACCAATCGAAACAAGGACTATTACAATATCAACAAACATCCCGGAGAAGTATTAAAGTATCCCCAGGAACACAAACACAGAACATGCATATTCGTACACAAGGACCTAAAGGCCTTCTTGTAAACATAAATAACATAGAGACAGAACAATATTGCTTCAAATAATATCTTATACAAGTAAATTCAAGTAGGAAGCATGAGGATCAATTAAAATAATTCTTGCAGCTGACGGGAATTGAACCAGGTCTGTTCTAGCAGCACCGAATCGCTTTGCAACACAAGTAAACATCTAAGGAAATGTGTACTAGATATGGAAAAATAAAGGAGGCGGTAATGGTTCTGACCACATCATCCGTTGGTGTTGATGGTCAATAAAAAAATGCAGACCTAACACTGTATTCACTAATACGCAACGGACGTGAATAAAGGAAACTGGCTTATCGCACACGTTCTTTGCAATATTCTTTGCAATATTCTTTGCATCCCAAAACGAATAATTTCTCTATGAGAAGATATCCATAACATGGCTCACATTTCCTCCGTTCATTAGGTCGCGGATTCAATACTAAGCACATGTGTACATGTGTCATTTTCTCCCCAGAGATTAGCGGAGATTATCACTTGAAAATAGGGATGTACATGCTACGATTGGTAATTTTGGCAGGCGGATAGTGCTATGTTGAGAGGGACGCAATACATATGGGGAAATCCTAGTACAAGAAAGTCAATCTCATATGCCGTTTGAACCCTTTTATATCTATAGTGATATATTGCTAGATAAATAAACATATCAACACATTAAATTTAAGACTCCAGTTAGATGGATGGAGACAGAATTCTAGGCATGCTGGTTTATATTAAGTGTTGCTAGCTTGGGAAAAATAACTGCCATTGTTGTGTTTCTATACAAAAATACTACGATAATGTGCTATTAGTGTAGGATTCAAACTCTAGGAAAGTATTGATTATAGTCAAACGTCTGTTTGTACGACGAATGTTTGCATGTAATAGTCGGATTCAGTGAGTGTAGATGGTGTTTATTTTGATTTTATGAAATGGCTGATAATGTATGTTACCATGGTAACACAGCAGACAATTTACTCAGTGCTAGATACTCTCGTTACTACCTGTCACCCATTAAAAAAACAACAGTGACAAGCTCAGCACGAAACAATACGTATAAGTGTGGTCTTATCTTGGATTTCAGACAATGGGCGAAGCACCTAAAGTGGGCATTTTGTATGCTTGTTATTCTACTCCAGGTATTAACGGAGTTTCTTTTTCTTGGTCGTCTCTAGTTCTAAAAGAAGTAGTAGTTCTATACCATGAGGTTTTATACCATTGGTTTTTATACCGCTGGTTCTCAGACCACACTAATTAGTACACAACTAGTTCTCAGACTACTAGTTCTCGAACTACTAGTTATTCAGATTACTAGTTCTCAATATATACCATCAATTCTTAGACCACTCGTTTTTATTTTAGACCACTAGTTCTCAGATCACTAGTTCTTAGATCACTAGTTCTCAGAACACTAGTTCTAAGACCATTAGTTATCAGGCTAATATTTCTCTGACCAGTATATGTTGGACACGTAGTACTACACAAGTTTGATTATCTTTATAATCATTGTCATATTTGAAACTTTATTCGAGATTCCACGCAATGTAATTGTATTGGAAAGGTAATGGTAAACTTAGCTATTATCAGCGTCATAACACACAGTTTCTCATAAAGTGATTCACTGCTTAGTCAGTGATTGACAAGAAACAGCTTGATTAGCGTCGCCAACCACACTTTCTCACTGCCTAGTCAGTGGTTGACAAGAAACAGCTTGATTAGCGTCGCCAACCACACTTTCTCACTGCCTAGTCAGTGGTTGACAAGAAACAGCTTGATTAACGTCGCCAACCACACTTTCTCAGTAACGATTGCGCGATTTCTCGCCCTTCCCAGAGAATGAGCTCTGATAAGTGTTTCCTAGTGACTGGGTGAACTACGGGAGTAAATCTTATTTTAAACCACGAATAAAAAATTTGATAGAAACCCGGATCTGATGGCCGGTGGTCGACAGACTTCCTTTTGGTGTATGCCTTCTTAGGTTAGTGTTCAGTTCTCTTCAGGTTTACTATTGTGCAGTCTTGCATGATATGTTAGTTAGTTAGTCGAAAGATCATCGTGACTGAACGTCGAACCATCTGTCCATGTTTATTTGTTTGTTTTGCGTTCGCTCCATTGTAACTATCACGGATATCCGTGCGATTTCCGCCGGGAGCGTGATTACGTTGTGCCACCGTTATGCGCCTTGTAGGCCTAGCACATCCGATTTCGGCATGCCTTGACAATTCGGGTGAGCTACCCTTAGCCTGTGACAGCCTCTATATCTATCTCCAGGCACGCGTAGTGGCGACTCTTCGCCCAGACGATTTTTGCTCTCGTCTGACTCGCACGAGGTGTTCCACTGTCTATGAACTTGCCTCATGTAATTGGGCGTGCTGTGCCTGTGCCCATTGGGTACTGAACCGTTTCTCATCCGTGAGCCTGGTTCCTTAAGGGGAAGAACTCAACAGAGGACTTGGACCCTGGCTCTTTCGCCCTCTTAGCTGAGGTGTCATTCACCGACATCGTGTACCCCTTGTCCAAGTTCGAGTCTCACACCACGCGTTTGAGAGCAACGCGTTCTCGAGCTGCGCGTCCTTGTCCCAATAGCTCCTGAGCCCATCAGGTACTGAACCCTTTCTCTCTTCAAGTGTATTTCCGGTGTAGGAAAACCTGACAGTAGAGTTGGGCCAGGGCTAAATCATTGTACCTTTTGTGCCTGAGCCCATCGGGTACGGAACCCTTTCTCTCTGCAAGTGTACTTCCGGTATAGGAAACCTTGACAGTAGAGTTGGGCCAGGACTACCATCGTTGTCCCTTTCTTGCCTAAGCCCATCGGGTACAGAACCCTTTCTCTTCGCGAGCATATTTCCGGTTTAGGAAGGCTCGACATTAGACTTGGATTAGGTCTTATTGCTTTACCAAACGCCAATGAATGGGTCTGGGTCTCTGCCTGTAAGGAACACAGGTAACTAGAAGCTCGTCTCGAGCTGACGGAGCTTGTAGTTCCCCTTACCTAGGGACTTTTCACTTTCTATTTGCAGTTCGCGCTGCCCTCTAGCGCTGTTCTGCCCTTTCATTGTTTCATTGTACTCGGTATGAAATCTATTTGTCTCTCGCCATGCATCTACCTGTACGTGCATTTTACATTGACCGCCCCTCCAATGTTCGGACTGGACTGACTAGCTTCACTGTATGTCGACAGTGTCGCTATATGTGGTGATGCTGGTGGTGTCGGAGATATTGTCTGTCTCTTGTGCAGTCAAATCTCTTTCCATCTGCTACCTCCACATTCTCGGACACGATCCCCAAATGATTTGGCCAGAATCAGCTCGAGCTGCTGTATTTCTGTTTCCATGGTGCACCGCGTGGATGTACATTTGGGATCTTGGTTATCTGCTAACCCTGGGTCCGCCTAGAGCAATGCGTTCCCATTGCACCCCAACCATCTGTCCATGATTGCTTGGATCTCCTGCGTAAGATATTCCTCAGCGTGTATGGACAGATCACACCTACTGTGTGTGGACAGATCACACCTACTGTGTGTGGACAGATCACACCTACTGTGTGTGGACAGATCACACCTACTGTGTGTGGACAGATCACACCTACTGTGTGGACAGATCACACCTACTGCGTGTTAATTTAGAAGTCTCCCCTGTTTACCTGCATAACACAAATTATCTAAAATTTAAGGAATAATTACCCTCTGAATTGCCTCCCCCCCAAATGAACAATCGATGTACTCACTCCCCCCCCCTCCCTGTGGTGCGTGGACCCCACGTTGGGAAACATTGCTCTAGAGCATAGGTTGCCAAAGTGAACGGTGCCGTCTCCCCCCCCTCCCCAGGAAGCGCGAAAACTTTCTTTGGGGAGATATGGGGTTTAGAAACAATAGATTGGGGGGGGGGGTCGAGTTCAGTCGATCTAGGGATAGTTTCCGTCTAATAGAATCAATGAATATTATATATTCACACATTTAATTATTTACTTATTGTACGATTGGATAGTCATTTAAAATTTAAATTCTGCATTTTAACACATCATCTCCCGTTTATTAATAATTAACGCTCGTCCTACACACTCATTTTTGACATCAATTTTCTATTTATATTATTTAATCATTGTAAAATTAACCATGTCTGACAGAAATAAATGTCAATTTTGTTTTATGTCAATGAGAAAATAGACAGCATGGATAAATGTGTGTATAATACTAATGTAATGAAAGTCTCTTACTGTGTATTCTTGATTAGAAACTGGCCTCACAGCACGTGGGGCATTCCCATAAGTGCTCCGCCCTCTGTTCCAGCAGCCATTCGATGGTATTTTGAGTCTAATGCTGCCAAACAGACGTCGACAGCAGGGCATAACTCTGGCCCTTGCGACAGGTTTCTTTGTTGTTTCGCTCACCCACGCTGTGCCCGTAACTAGTTCAAGCACAACGTCGGCCTGTCGGAACAGCATGGTAACTGTTATCGAAGGTTACGACTACGGGATTGTATAGAGGCATGAAGCTTCTATAAGAAGATAACCTCAATATTCCAATGTATTCCAAATGTTAATATTTAAGCCATTGCACGAACCTGTACGTAATGTTATTCGAGTATACACTTTACAATCTTTACATATAGGATATGTTTCATCAAAATCGGTATAGCAATAGGTCAAGATGAAGCATATATTGTCACAGCAATATTTCAACATGAAGCACATATTGTCACAGCAATAGTTCAACATGAACCACATATTGTCACAGCAATAGTTCAACATGAAGCACATATTGTCACAGCAATATTTCAACATGAAGCACATATTGTCACAGCAATAGTTCAACATGAAGCACATATTGTCACAGCAATAGTTCAAGATGAAGCACATATTGTCACAGCAATAGTTCAACATGAAGCACATATTGGCCACGATTTGTACAATAATTTAACGGCATGATCAGTAATGTATTATAGTTGTTATGTACTTCGAAAACATCAAACAGCGAGAACATGGGAAAACTGTTACAATGGGCGTTACGATATTTATGTCGTGCAAAGTGGGCTGTGGGCTGTGGTCAGACACGTTTGGGAATCTATTATCTAGAGGTTAGATAGATGGAACATCCATGTGGAACAAAAAAACAACAGATCACAAGCAAATGAATATACTACACAATAGAATGGGTATGCGTCAATCGGTATGCGTCAATGGTCAACCGTATCAGCAACCAACCAATCAGAATACGTTTTACTGACCATACTTTTTAACGACGTGAACAAATGTGTAATGGGAGCAGATTATAACATAAAAGAATGCGCTGTCATTGACATTGACCTGTGCTTGGTCAGGTTTAATGTAATATCATCGACCTGTGCTTGACCAGGATGTAATGAGATGACATTGACCTGTGCTTGACCAGGATGTAATGAGATGCCATTGACCTGTGCTTGATCAGGATGTAATGAGATGCCATTGACCTGTACTTGACCAGGATATAATGAGCTGTCATTGACCTGTACTTGACCAGGATATATGTTCTTAGGGCATCTGACCCCATCATGACTTATTTGAAAAATTTAACTAAAACAATAACACTTCCTTAGTTTATACAAGGACATATTCAACAAAATAAAATATTCACATACGAACCTGAACTCTAGAATCTGCTCGTCTCACGGTGGAACCTTTCAGAGAGTGTCGCTGAGAGTTCTGGTCAGATTTTCTCAAAGCTCTGCTAAGATAAAGTATTCGTCCTATGAGCAGGTAAAGTACAGTGGCGATGATGAGGGGAATAACGTACAGTAAAATGAGGTCAATCATATAGAAGACAAGGTAGGATGACCGTTCTAACCGAAACTGACATTTGCGATATGGTTTATCCTTAAATGCTTCCACTTCCGTTATTTCTGGGGAAGAAACAACAGAAAAAAATAACAATAAAATTTTAAAAAAAAACATACTAATTAGTGGAATTCTGTAATATACATTCCACATCTTCATCTGTTGATTCTAATGTTAATATAATCTGAATATATTAATTCTAATGTTAATTAAAAAAAAAAACACCTCCATCTATTGGTTCCACTGTTAATAATTGCTTCAAGCTTCATATATCTCGGACATATATCCATCTGTTGATTCTAATGTTAAATAACATCCGTCTGTTGGTCACGTGGTACAATGTTTATAGTGATGTCTTCTGCTTTTATAGTTTAGATTTTTCTAGTTACTTTGTGATTCACATTTTCTAATTCAGCGGTTATCAACGCGGATAATAGGGTTCACAGAGAGCTATGTTTTGCTTGGGGAGGGGACGAAAAAACAATTGCACATTGGGTGGGGCGGGGGGCTACGCCCAGTGTATTCCCTTCAATACTGCTATAATTTGTGGGTTCATATGTACATGGTACTAACGCCCAGTGTATTTCCTCCAAGGCTACTACAACTCATTGCTTTATATATATAGATATTTAAAACTAACGCACAGTGGATTCCATCGAAGGCTGCTATAGCTCATGGCTTCATTACATGGAAATATGAAGACGGGCAAATTCAGATTGATGGCTGTATGTGTATATATAAATATATCCATCCATCCACCCACCCATGCATCCATCCACCCACCCATCCGTCCATCCATCCATCCATCTCTCTCTCTCTCTCTGTCTGTCTGTCTGTCTATCTATCCAACTTTTCGTTAAACCCTTTGTTGCCTTTAAGCGTCAGGGGTAGAAGAGTTTTCTGAAGTTTACCCTCGTGTGTGTGTGCTGAGTATATTGTGGAATATGTCGTGTTTAATATTACTAGTATTCGTCTTCTGAAAAATCTCCATTTTAGTACGAGACATTGTGTTCTCACTGACGGTTTACTAATCCTGTCTCAGTGTTCAATCAAGAATTTCACATGACTACACCGCGATCTCTGACTAAAACATACACAATTAAACCACATATTCTCCGCCGAAGACGGATGTGTCGGGCCATTGGCGCAAATAAAACGGCGATACAACGCATTTCCATTCTCTGGACTACATCCTGCTGGAAATCTAGTACGGCCATTGTTCTGCTACAAGAGATCTCGCAGGAGTTTGAGAATGAACGCAGAAGAAGAAGAAACCACATATTCCATGCGAATAGTCCTGAAACATTGAACTGGACTTCCATTTGTGGTCAAAGAAATAACACCGCTGTCATTTCGCGCTATTTTACCGGAAACCTGACTGGTATACACTGAATCTGACAACATTTATGTCAAATGTGGAGTCAAGCAGGATGTGTCCTTGCTGCAACCCTATTATGTATATTCTCCTCTGCCTTTTTACACTACGCCTTCGAAATATCGGTGATTGACATTATCACAAGATATGATGACCCAATAATGAACATTACACGTCTTAAACTGAAAACTAAGACAGTTAATATTCTTCTCTATACGCTGTTAGATAATGCAGGATGTTAGATAATGCAGGGTGTTAGATAATGCAGGGTGTTAGATAATGCAGGGTGTTAGATAATGCAGGATGTTAGATAATGCAGGGTGTTAGATAATGCAGGGTGTTAGATAATGCAGGGTGTTAGATAATGCAGGGTGTTAGATAATGCAGGGTGTTAGATAATGCAGGGTGTTAGATAATGCAGGGTGTTAGATAATGCAGGGTGTTAGATAATGCAGGGTGTTAGATAATGCAGGGTGTTAGATAATGCAGGGTGTTAGATAATGCAGGGTGTTAGATAATGCAGGGTGTTAGATAATGCAGGGTGTTAGATAATGCACGTTGTTAAATGATGCACATTGTTAGATGATGTTTATGTTAGATTATGAACATCAGCTGTGGGCACCATAACATACACCGGACATTTTTATTGCCTACCAGGTTGGTCTAAACTTAATTTTACGTGTTGGTTCTAGAGCTAAACACATATTTGGAGCTCTAAAGTACTAACAGTTTTTATTTACCTATACTACACCAACATGGCTTAATCCAGGTCGCCAACCCACATAAGGTTGCTCACCTTGGTGTACGCCAACGACGCAATACTAGTTGTTAATAAACAAACTATACGTCACGAACTAATTAAAAACTTAACAATTACTTGTTTACTTTGTAATAGACATCAAGTGTGATCTTTTTGTCAAAATACGGAACATCACGCTGAATACCTTCAAACTTGAGTCAGAACACAGTTTCAAATACCTGGTTTAATACTCGGTAGAAATACTAGTCCGGCTCTCTGGCGAAGTGGTACAGGGTGCGTCTGTGACGGCAAAGTTAACGAATTCGATTCCCGCCACAGGCACCATTCAGAAAGCAATGGTAAAGTACTGAACGTACTTATATTGCCTAGAAAATCGCTACAACCAAAAATTATGTATTGTTGGCTACATCCTGAATATGGTACGGTACCAGCAACAACAAAAAATACTATCGATACAAATCAACTCAACATGGCTGACATGGCTGTGTAAACATTCAGCTCCTGCCCAAACTAGCTTCTGTTGATATTTTTGGCATGCGATTTCAAGTACGTAAGTAGTAAACAACTGAAAACCCAACAATAATTAAAAAATGTAACGAATGGGGTCTTAATTAATTCTGTTAGAATGTCTCTATTGGAGACGCTGATGCTGATTGATAATGACGATTCAATCATTCCGCACAAGAGAACAGAAACCCGCATACCGAGGTTGCCATCACAGCATATATCAAATCCAACTTCGAGTGATTATCTCAAGGGAACTGAACAAAATCTACATGTAAGGGATATGTCACGGCTCAGTATCTGTTGACGGAATCGATCTATTACAAGCCAGACATGTTTAACATTTCAATAATGACTAATAATTGTTGCCAAAAAAGAAAGGGTGTCCTTACATATAATCTCATATATAAAATATATTGTGACGGTTAATTAAAAAATATATTTATAATCATTTGATTGAAATTACTTAAAAATATATCTGTAATCATTTGATTGAAATTACTTTACAAAATATATTTTATCTTCATTATTGCGAGTGAAATTTTAACAATACTATATGTGATTGAATTTTCAGTAAAATAGTAAGAATTATTTCTGTTGATTCTCAGAATGAGAAATTAAGCCATTCATTTTTGTTTGAAATTTGGAGATTTTATCCAGAGACTTTCATATCTTACATGCTGTTGTTCGTTCCTCGGACTCGACGATAGCCATTCAGTTCAATTGGGATGAAGATGATGGTGTTTGCCATGTGTTCAACTGTGACTAATGAGTCATAATGCGGGAGCCGCGTTAGCGCAGTGGTTTCGCATATGATTGGTCCTGGGTTCATTCCCTAGTTGAGGTGCAAATGTTTTTCAGATCGCAACGGCTCCCGGGTCGACCCAGCCTTAAATGGGTACCGGATTAATCCGGAAAGTAAAGACTGCGAGGGAGAGGAGATGGTTACCACCCTCATTTGCAGAGCCTCTGAAATGTGAGATCGCTAACATCTCGCACCACTACGACATTAATAAATGCTATGGGTTACTTTACTTACTTACTTACTTAATGACTCTTATGCGTGCTTGAAATTTCCTATCACACTCTGAGAATGTGTTGGAGGAGTATGTTGGACATTGATCAGCTCTAGCCTTTCTTCTAGGATGTTTTTGCTGCGCAGCATGATTTCTGAGGTTCTGTACAGCTGCTGCACTACTCTTAATTTTGCGACGTCAGTTGGATCTGTCTTGTGCAAAACTCTCCTGTTAATTTGTATCTATATTAAATTGAGTTTGTGTTGTCTTATGAGTAGTGTCTTTAGATCGCTTCTTGTGTCTTGTGGCCGTGTAGGTGAGAGTTTGGAGTTATCCATATAGGAGATATTTAGGTACACGAAGATCTTTCATGGGAACCAGGTGAAATTCCATCCTGTCCGCGTTTTCATCAACATAGTATGTATGCTTACAGATGTATATTTCATGAATATGTCACTGTCTGATATTGTATCCACCAACGGATATTTGAAAACCCAGCATAGACTGCAACACACAGTGTTTACAACACTGCGAGAAGAATTGACCATTGATAAGAATTGACCATTGATAAGAATTGACCATTGATAAGAATTGACCATTGATAAGAATTGACCATTGATAAGAATTGACCATTGATAAGAATTGACCATTCTATGTATGTTTTAAGAAAGCGAGTTCTTCCAGTTTGTATGCAGACACTCAATTCCATCAAAACCTGCAACCATTTTGGAATTAATTTCATTGGTCTATTTATGATATGTCTCATAAATTCATGAATTTACTATAATCACATCTCATAAATTCATGAATTTACTATAACCACATATCATAAATTCATGAATTTACTATAACCACATATAATAAATTCATGAATTTACTATAACCACATATCATAAATTTATTGATTTACTATGATCACATCTCATAAATTCATGAATTTACTATAACCACATCTCATAAATTCATGAATTTACTATGATCACATCTCATAAATTCATGAATTTATATAATCACATCTCATAAATTCATGGATTTACTATGGATGTTGTGGATGTGGGAAAACTGGTAGCATATCGTAATCGGAATATAGGCATTAATACAGGATTTTTCTGATGTAGTGATTCTTCTGACAGTGTTTACCGCCAATTGTTATCCATTACTTTGTGAACGGTCCGGATGCACATTTGTCTGCGACTGTATTGGCAGAATCGATAACTTCAATTGTTTGCTATGCATTTAAAATACCATGCTAAATTATGAATGAGTGTCTTTCATTTAAAATACCATGCTAAATTAGGAATGAGTGTCTTTCATTTAAAATACCATGCTAAATCATAAATTAGTCTCTTTCAAATACCATACTAAATCATAAATGAGTGTCTTTCATTTATACCATGCTAAATCATAAATGAGTCTCTATCATTTAAAATACCATGCTAATTCATAAATGAGTGTCATTCATTTAAATGATCTATGCTAAACCATACATGAGTTTCATTCCTTTTAATAATGAATACTTAAGATTAATTTGGGAGATTCAATAATATAATGGGGAACATCGCATCCTTGAAATACATTATACATCGGGATACTCGTGAGGACGACATGGGATCACTACTATAGCAATCATGACGAAACTGTTTCTAATTTCTATATTTTGAATCCACTTAAAAAAGACTGACACGTCAATAAAGCTGCAACGCGAACAACAGGGTGACATAGCCGCCCTGTAAAAATCGAGTATATTACAACGTTGGTGGTGGAGAAAGAACATTTTGGCATAACTCATCTCCGTGACATGAAATATTGGAGTTTCGGTACAGCTGACCTTGAATATGGAGATTGCATGTATGATTATCATAAAAATAATACTGATCATAAATGTCAGAAGAGGATAATAAGGGGTACATCAGGGAAATTAAGAGTGATATAGGCCAAACAGAAGGCAACTATAAAGTATCTGATGAAGTTGAGAAAAATACAGTTTCATTGATTGTTCATATATATATATATATATATATATATATACAGATTCATAATATGAAGGCTATTGTCAACCATTGCAGAATTTACGTATAAGCTACACAAGATATAGCTTAGAGCCAAACTTTACTGGGGGCCCCCCAACAATTGTCCGAGTGAGCAATTGTCATATATACTTAAATATATTGCATACAAGGTCCCCGTATCTCAAATAGCTTAGGCTGTTATCAAGTCTAAATCCGGCCCTGGTGTCAACTATTGTTTTTTACCAAATATGCGCCTTAAAGCTGTCAAGAGAACATTGTTTAATCGTCATATAAACCACCATGGATCTTATTTAAAAGCCCATTTCATCACCTTTCAACCTAGGACAGTATGGGATAAAAGCCCATTTAATCACCTTTCAATCTAGGACCGTATGGGATAAAAGCCTATTTAATCATCTTTCAGTCTAGAACCGTAGGGGATAATAGCCCATTTAATCACCGTTCAATCTAGGACAGTATGGGATAAAAGCCCATTTAATCACCTTTCAATCTAGGACCGTATGGGATAATAGCCTATTGAAGCCCCATTTAACCAAGGACCGGAATCATGTGTGGTTAGATTAGGGCGTATTGGTCATTAAAAAAATATTTGTGTATCACCTTATAGTCTGCGATCAGTTCTATAATCCGTATTGTACGTGCAAATGTTGCATGATTTCTGATATGTGCGCTCCCACATACGCATCCACAAACGGAGATATTTCATCCGGACGAAATGACCTGCGCGACATAGCAATGCCTTCATCAGCATTGTGTGCATATTTACAGATTTAGATTTCATCAGTATCTGGAATTCTATCATATGAATCTATTTCAAACATCTTAAGTAGGCAGCTCGAGTGGAATATCATTTTCACGATAATGCAACGCCTGTTTGTGTTCGTGTAGAATACAATATACATATACATATATATATATATATATATATATATATATATATATATATATATATATATATATATATATGTATATATATATATATATATATATATATATATATATATATATATATATATATATATATATGTAAAAAAGTTCCTGGTGTATAAACATATATGTCTCTAAGAAAGTTCATGTGTATAACCATATGTCTCTAAGAAGGTTCCTGACATATAAACATATGTCTCTAAGAAAGTTCCTGGCATATAAACATATATGTCACTAAACAAGTTCATGACATACAAACATATATGTCTTTAACAAAGTTCCTGACATATAAACATATATGTCTCTAAGAAAGTTCCTGGCATATAAACATATATGTCTTTAACAAAGTTCCTGACATATAAACATATATGTCTCTAAGAAAGTTCCTGGCATATAAACATATGTCTTTAAGAAAGTTCCTGACATATAAACATATATGTCTCTAAGAAAGTTCCTGGCCTATAACCATATGTCTCTAAGAAAGTTCCTGGTGTATATAAAATATATATCTCACGCACATACACACAGACACACACCCCAAAAAAACCACACCCACACACACACCCACACATGCACTCACTCACCCACACACCAACACAGACACACACACACCCACACACACACCCGATGATGTCTGGTGCCTGATATATATTTATATGTATGCATGTTTGTCATCGGTGATTGGCGTGATGCCTGGAAGTGTTGATGTGCGGTTAATCTTCCTGAATTGAACTCAGGAAACAGACGACATCGTTCGTTATGTGTTTAGAAAGATATCGCATAATGATATCAGGGCCTAGGGAGACATGTAGCTTTCGTAATGAACAAAAACAGGCCGTTCAATTTGATATTTACCCTGTCTTATCCCTACCATCCATTTCCTGTTTAGGGTTGTTACCCGACACTGGAACTTTTATCCCCTAGCTTCAACAAACAGGCGCAGAGCCCTTTACATTCGCTAAGAGGACTCGATGTAATCATGTATGTGATTGTACAACATCGGCCATATATGAAGAAGTTATTAAGTGTTGTCTTTGAGCTGTAGTTGAGATATGGTTGTTTGAAGTGTTTATGTGATGTGGTTGAGATATGGTTGTTTGAAGTGTTTATGTGATGTGGTTGAGATATGGTTGTTTGAGGTGTTTATGTGATGTGGTTGAGATATGGTTGTTTGAGGTGTTTATGTGATGTGGTTGAGATATGGTTGTTTGAGGTGTTTATGTGATGTGGTTGAGATATGGTTGTTTGAAGTGTTTATGTGATGTGGTTGAGATATGGTTGTTTGAGGTGTTTATGTGATGTGGTTGAGATATGGTTGTTTGAAGAGTTTATGTGATGTGGTTGAGATATGGTTGTTTGAAGTGTTTATGTGATGTGGTTGAGATATGGTTGTTTGAGGTGTTTATGTGATGTGGTTGAGATATGGTTGTTTGAAGTGTTTATGTGATGTGGTTGAGATATGGTTGTTTGAAGTGTTTATGTGATGTGGTTGAGATATGGTTGTTTGAAGTGTTTATGTGATGTGGTTGAGATATGGTTGTTTGAAGAGTTTATGTGATGTGGTTGAGATATGGTTGTTTGAAGTGTTTATGTGATGTGGTTGAGATATGGTTGTTTGAGGTGTTTATGTGATGTGGTTGAGATATGGTTGTTTGAAGTGTTTATGTGATGTGGTTGAGATATGGTTGTTTGAAGAGTTTATGTGATGTGGTTGAGATATGGTTGTTTGAAGAGTTTATGTGATGTGGTTGAGATATGGTTGTTTGAAGTGTTTATGTAAAGTGGTTGAGATATGGCTGTAGGGGCTATGGTTGAGATATGTTAGTGAGGTGTAGTTGCGGTGTGGTTGTTGGATGTGGTTGACGTATGGTTATGAGATGTGTTTGTGTAATGTTGTTGAGAGGTGTGATTCAGGTATGTACTTCTGTTTATAGTCCATGTTAGTTCAGATTATTTCATAAAGGACATCGCCCGTGTGTTGCCGGGGCCCAAAAGGGGAGCAAAGAATAGAAAACCGTTTACCTTCTATGCATGTCGTAAAAGGCGACTAAGGATGTTATGGGATGGCGTTGGCTGCCCCACCCCGTATATGGTCAGTGACCCTAATACATGCTGAAGTCGGATGTGTCAGGCCGAAAGGCGCAGACATCGCAGCAATGCTGTAAACCATGACACAACGCATTCCGTTCTCCGGACTACATCCTGCTAATCTGCAGGAGTTTGAGAACGAACGCAGAAGAAGAAGAATAAAGAACATCACGTGACATATTTATAGCGGTTTTATGTGGAGAGATGCGATTTCGATTCTCCGATATCTGCAGATCTATTCTAAATCTGAGGACAATTTAACTCACCAGTTTTCTTAAGCTTTTTACGTCTAAGTTAGTTCTACCACTATGGTATCTGCCCACTTCTTACACTTAGCGTCGTTGTCAGTACGATTTCACAAGACGTGCTTATACAGGTTTGTGAGTGTGTGGGTATGTAGGTCCAAGTAGTTAATAAGTCAGGCATTATTTAGTTTTTTTATATGAGGACATTGTCTTTGTTACGGTATATATATATATATATATATGGCTAAGACGTCAGCATCATCTATTATATCATCTCTAACACACGCCGGTTGGTCTAGGCCAGGGGTTGGTAACTCATGGCTCGCGAGCCAGATGTGGCTCTATTGATGGTTGCATCTGGCTCGCAGACATTTTTCGAAAGTACCAATCGTAGCACGTAGCCCTTAAGCACCAAGCAACAAGTCTAAAAAAATTACAATTTATAAATAAGACGCCACGAGGGGGATTCGAACCCATGATTTCTTGAGCACAAAGCGATAGCCTTAACCATTAAGCCAGGGAAGCTTCCAAATTTGTCCCTCTTTTAATAAAGATATCTTGGTCCAAAGTTCATGTGTTATCTCATGTAGCCTATATTACGTAAAACCTATTTAATAGATTTTCTTTTAAAAAATAAATAAATATGTATCTACCATTATAGTGACTAATTTCTTACCTTATCAGTGACCCCGAACTTACTTATCATTGACCCAATCTTATCTATCAGTGATCTCACATTATCTATCAGTGTCACCATCTTATCTATCAGTTGACCACTAGCTGACCGGTCAGTGACACCATCTTACCTGTCTGTGACACCATCTTACCTGTCGGTGACACCATCTTACCTGTCAGGCCGAGCCAAGGTGAGCAGTACAGGAAGGTAAATATCCACAAAACGGCAATGATCCTCTTTGCTCTGCTCACAGTGCAGATTGTTTGAGCTCTCATAGGATGGCAGATGGCAATGTATCTCTCTATGGTAAAGGCAGTTATGGACAGAGAAGAGATGTCTATCCCTAAGTACTGAAGGAATATTAGTAACGAACACATGACTCGGCCATAAGGCCATTCATCCACACGGTAGAATGGTTCTGGTATAGCTGGCAGTGTCGCTGAGAGCAGAACAAGACTGTCCGCAACGGCTAGGCTAAGGAGGTAGCAGTTTGTTGTCGTGTGCATGCTTCGGGTCCGGACAATAACGATGACCACAAGAATGTTTCCGAGAAATCCAAAGAGAAAAATGACCGCACTAAGTGTAGCGGCTACCGCTGCAAAGAGTGGCGAATATTCAGTAGAAAATTGTGGTTGCGGAGAGTTCTCATCATCTGAGTTTATCTGAGTTACGTTTCGACACAACATCCCTGTTATATTTTCATTGTTGCTACCCGTCTGTGACCTTGCTATACTTGACTCACAACCTACTACGTAAGCTTCACTGGAAGTGTTGCTAGGGACATAACTTCTGGTCATCTCCATAAGGCCAGCAACTCTGGAAATAAGCACAGACGATCCAGTGTTATTCCTACCAGAGTGCTGATATTGCGTATTTGTTTGAACATCTGAACTCAAATTCTGGGAATTGTCCTTCAAACTTTCCACAGAATTCATTATATTGAATATTATGACCAAGGTTTTGTACACAGAAGACATCTTGAAGCAAACGAGCGCTTATGCCATCTTCAATATGTTGATCATTTTGCTTTTATACGATTAAGCAGAATGTGACGAGTGTATGAATTCCATGGATATTAAAGTGATTGAGCTGCACGTATATTTGTTTAACTCTTTTCAAACAGATACACTTTATTTGGTTATCCATCTATGATTATTTACATTTGTGCAGGTAAAATATCGTCCAAACGGATATAATTTTCAAGACAAATATGAAAATGAAGGCAAGCGATTTCTGTCTAATTTCATATTATCTGGCTTATGAATTTCAGTTCCAGTTGTATCACTTGCCTGGTTGTCCTACAGGAACTCGGGAATGTCTGAAGAATAAAGAAAATTCATGATATAATTAATTAGGGAGGGAGGGGGGGAAGGCTATATTAGACATAGATTAAAATATGGTCTATATCTTGAATAACATATTTATGTAAATTAGGCTATATAAGAACACGTTTAATATGGTCTATATCTTGAATAACAAATTTATGTAAATTAGGCTATATAAGAACACGTTTAATATGGTATATATCTTGAATAACAAATTTATGTAAATTAGGCTATATAAGAACACGTTTAATATGGTTTATATCTTGAATAACAAATTTATGTAAATTAGGCTATATAAGAACACGTTTAATATGGTCTATATCTTGAATAACAAATTTATGTAAATTAGGCTATATAAGAACACGTTTAATATGGTCTATATCTTGAATAACAAATTTATGTAAATTAGGCTATATAAGAACACGTTTAATATGGTCTATATCTTGAATAACAAATTTATGTAAATTAGGCTATATAAGAACACGTTTAATATGGTCTATATCTTGAATAACAAATTTATGTAAATTAGGCTATATAAGAACACGTTTAATATGGTCTATATCTTGAATAACAAATTTATGTAAATTAGGCTATATAAGAACACGTTTAATATGGTCTATATCTTGAATAACAAATTTATGTACATTAGGCTATATAAGAACACGTTTAATATGGTCTATATCTTGAATAACAAATTTATGTAAATTAGGCTATATAAGAACACGTTTAATATGGTCTATATCTTGAATAACAAATTTATGTAAATTAGGCTATATAAGAACACGTTTAATATGGTCTATATCTTGAATAACAAATTTATGTAAATTAGGCTATATAAGAACACGTTTAATATGGTCTATATTTTGAATAACAAATTTATGTAAATTAGGCTATATAAGAACACGTTTAATATGGTCTATATTTTGAATAACAAATTTATGTAAATTAGGCTATATAAGAACACGTTTAATATGGTCTATATATGGAATAACAAATTTATGTAAAATACATATACTTTACAGCACAATGATAATGTTATTGATGAGGATTAAGATAAAATGTAGAAGTATAACGAGTTTGTCACCCCTGTTCGTTATGCATCAGGACGAAATTTTAATTTCAGCGACATATTGGTGGTTCTCTGGCATTCTTGATTAGAAACTAGCCTCATAGCACGTGGGGCATTCCCATAAGTGCTCCGCCCTCTGTTCCAGCAGCCATTCGACTCGATGATGTTTCGAGTTTAATGTTGCCGAAACAGACGTCGACATAAGGGCACAACTCTGGCCCTCGCGACAGGTTTCTTGGTTGTTCCGCCCACCCATGCCGTGCCCGTAACTAGTTCAATCACAACGTCGGCCTGTCGGAACAACATCACAACCGTTATCGAAGGTTACGACTACGGGATTACATAGATGACATGCTATGTAGCTTCTATAAATAGATAACCTCAATATAAAGGCTTGTCATCTACTAAGGTTTTCTGTTGCATGGTTGGTTTGTCTAGTGAGCCATTGGTGAGACCCACAGACGCAACCGCATGCGGAAATATATCTCTGGCATTCTTTTGTTTTCAGTCGGGACGGTCACAGAACGTAAGCAAGTCCCAGATGATTGCTTGACGCAATGTGGCTGTAGAATGCATTTCACAATCAGGAGTATTCTTCTTTGTACATGACTTTAAAGTTCCCTTTTTACAATTTTGAGAAATTCCGCAGATAAGTTCATTGATTCCCTCCCATCCATCCAGGTATGGGTCTTCACCATACTTAATTATAGCGCAGAACATACGGTAATTCAATCAACCACTTTCTCCCAACCTCTGTAGTCGTCTCTTACGATTTGCATGAAAATTATAAGTGTTACCATTCTCTTTTATATTTTTTCCTATGAAAACGGGCTATCCCTAGAATATGCACGTGCTCTTTGTAGCAATTACTGCACTCATTTCGATGATGTATAGAAATATTTTAGCCTTGTTCCCAGAGTAATGCCCACTATTTAGCAGTAACATTCACTCTAAAAGACCCCTATATGCAGCAGTTGTATGTTCACTCGAAAAGGCCCCTATATGCAGCAGTTGTATGTTCACTTGTAAAGGTCCCTATATGCAACAGTTGCATGTTCACTCGAAAAGCCCCTATATGCAACAGTTGTATGTTCACTCGAAAAGGCCCCTATATGCAGCAGTTGTATGTTCACTTGTAAAGACCCCTATATGCAACAGTTGTATGTTCACTCGAAAAGCCCCTATATGCAACAGTTGTAAGTTCACTCAAAAATCCCCTATATGCAACAGTTGTAAGTTCACTTGTAAAGGCCCCTATATGCAGCAGCATATTCTCTTGAAAAGATCCTATATCCAGCAATATAATAACGTTCTCTTGAAAAGTGCTCTTTATGCACTGGTACAAGTTCGCCTGAAAAGGGTCATATATCCAGTTTTATAAGATTTCTTGAAATGGACCCTTTATCGAGCAGTAAAAGAAAGTTTTCTGTATTCCTTGTTCACGCAGAAATCCATAATTGATAGCTCTTAACAGAAAGCGCCGCCTCTAGGGCAGAGATTATACTCTAGCATCTAACATCGAAAATCCTAAGTTTGTGTCACTCACGAGATGAACATACATGAACATTTTTGAAGTGACATTCGTATTGCAAGGAAGTGCCGAATAATGCCGAGGCCGGCTAATGAACGCGGAAGGCACGTATTTGTGAACTCTGGAATAACATTTGGCAGTTCTAAAAATAATCACAAATTTCAATTGATAGTACTAAAAAAATATACATTTATTTGGGGAAACTCGTGCGCTGCAACTATTTTCGTGTACTGTAGCCACTCATCTTTCGTTACTGCATGTTTTCCTGTCAATGAGCGTAAGGAGGTTTGTCGGCTGTGGACATAAAGGCCACTGTGCCACATCTGACGCCATGACATGTACAGGAAGGATTTTTGATTGTACCTCCGAAAGAAGAAAATCCTGTCCCAACCGTGGATTGAACCAAGGACCTCAATTGTCTGAGAATATCATTCTAACAACACGGCAATGCGCTCCACTTAAAATAGCCACGCATCTCTTAAGTATAAAAGAGATACTAACAGGATGAGACAGCTGTATAATATTTTCTCTCAGTTTTCATTGTAATTATTCGTTTCATTCTTCATTTTTTTCTCGCACTTCTGTTGATTTTCAGCATGCAATACGAAGTATGGAAAATGTTGTATGGGGTTTGCAGCTTGGCTACGATGTCTGTGCCTCTCAGTTAAACACATTTCACTTCATCATTGACTCTCCAGGGTGAGATATATCCACCCTCCACACTCAAACATCTTTAGCTGTCTCGGAGCTAGACGCATTCTCGCCCGTGTACTTCCGAGGTCTGAGAGGGGAGCAAAGATTAGAAACACTGTTACCTGCGACGTATGGCATAGGAAGCAACAAAGTAGGTTATGTGGTAGAATTGGCTGTCCAATCCCATATAGGGTCAAAGTAAGCCTGAAGCAATGCTGAAGTAGGATGTGCCAGGACGAAAGGCGCAGTTATCACAGCCAAACTGTAAGCCGTGGCTTAACGCATTCAATTCTCTGGACTATTATTTGCTAATCTGCAGGAGTTTGAGAATGAGCGTAGACAAAGACACATTTTACGTCATCCTTTACTCTCTTCAGAGCGGGATATCCAAAACCACACTCAACCATCCTTAATCGCCTATTACGATATGAATTCCATGTGGGAATATTACTAACCACCGCTCCCATTTCGGGTCTCAGCAACACGCAGACATATTCTTAATATTCATCTACAGAACCTTCGTCTTTACTTTTCATTAATCTCATTGTTTGTTTCGTTATTTAATCTGCAAATACTGCAACTTTTTCACCCATCTCTGACATGACCAGGAGCTTGGCTTGTTAATGAAAAAACACAGCTCATGCTCGTAAAAGCAAAATGATGTTGTTGCTCTGACATTTATTTATATTTTTGTTTTCCTGTAACATTCTAGAAATTTAATTACGTTTTCTATAAAAGTTAAAGTGCAGAGGTTAACAAAATAGGACGTTTGTCTTATCGTTACAACCAATCAAATCATGGTTGAGAATATTGTGGCCGATAAGTATTGATTTAATTTTATATAATTAATTGCAGACTTTATAAAAATCTGGCTCAATTTAAAGAGAATAAACATAAAAAGAGAAATGGATGAATACCACCCTTAACAGGAGTGCTCTAACGTGAATCTTTAGAGTGGAGACGCTGAGTGGTCTCTGTTTTTAGTAGGTAGGTTATTTTCCTACTAAAATGCGCATTTACGGCCCTATATAAACTATTAACTAGTTTAAAAACATAACTTATATAATCTTGTAATGCAGCTCTAAATTTTAATTTTCATACTCTCGCAAAGGTTAACATCGTACGAATCAATATAACGGTTTCTAATCTGGAGTATTACATTCACTTGGTGTTGTCGTTGAATCCGTTCACGGAAAACCTTTAAGATATTATCCAGAACATATTAACTTATTCGCATTGTTATTCATTACATAACAAAGTTTCCTTACATCACAGAAAAAAATACATCATATTGTCGTGATGACGTCACAACAGATATGGAATTTCCAGTTCTGTGAACTACACGTCATCATAATTTATTTTTAAGCGTACCATTGGTCTGAAGCCAACCCCTGACAAAAAAAGCAATTGCTACTATAATATCAAAGTTAGGTCTTTTGCAATCAATGAAAAGTCGCAATACTGAATGAAACATACGTCATGGCTGGTCTCCAGTATAATCTCCGATGGTTTCGCATACGCTATAATGTTTTGGCGCCAAGGAAGATAACTTAAAAAAAGGATACACATGCGATTCTCTTTCTGTAATAATTATAGTCTATCATCCTTTTTTTTCGCCCTATAGCCATATATGCATAGCATGTTATTTCTTATTAAATTTTTTGTTTAAAATCGGCGAAATATTATTTTTATATTTTACATATTTACTAATGATTATAGTAAACAATTATAAATGTGTGTACACTATTTAAATTGTTTAATCATGGAAGTGGGCCCCCACCATTTCGGAGTTTATTTACGATACGCCACTGCTTCCAAGTGAGCTATATCGATAACATCTGTCTTAGGAAATTGCTCAAATAAAGCGTAGAACAATATATTCACACTCCCCTTAGCTCAAATAAAGCGTAGAACAATATATTCACACTCCCCTTAGCTCAAATAAAGCGTAGAACAATATATTCACACTCCCCTTAGCTCAAATAAAGCGTAGAACAATATATTCACACTCCCCTTAGCTCAAATAAAGCGTAGAACTAAATATTCACACTCCCCTTAGCTGAAATCATGAGATAATCTGGTTGTTATTCGTAAAGACCGAAAGTCAACTTAGAAAACAAGCAATATTTAAACAAGAAATCAAGATGTACAAGAAAAACTATGCAATCTTTACCTGTCAGAAAATGCAAGTGCAGCATGTTCTATTAGAACATATATCAGATGTCGCGTGTTGCGATGCTGATAACGATGCAAGACAGCGGTGAAAAGATTAAGCATGCGTTGCCGTTGTGAGAGGTCACAGCAAACAGCTTTCTGATCAGCGTGTAATTATGAGAACAATTCCTATCATACGGATGACATGTTGTACTATTGCGATATTGCTATATACGTCCATCGTTCAGTGAAACTCATAAAAAAACCACCAAAAGTATTCGTTGCCAGCACCGAAGTCGGATGTGTCGGATCTCTGGCCAAAATAAAACTGCCATATAATACATTACGTTATCTAGACTACATACATCCTGCTGGAAGTATGATGTTTATGTTGATGTCAGAGAGACCAAAAGGCAAAGCTGTCGCAGCCATGCTGTAAACCCCAATAAAATGCAACTCATTCTTCAGATTGCATAATATTAACATGCAGGAACTGAATCCGTTTCACATGTTGAAGTTGAATAAGCACACAAACATACAAGGCTAGAGTCGCCTACTAATGGCTAAAACAAATGCTTCTTGTGTATAGTCCTGCCAGCTGATTTCAATTATCACTTATCACAATAATCATCAAGTGCCGTCTCGGCAACGATGGTTGGCTGTATAACAAACCTCCAATATCCAATGTCTCTTGTTTTGATAGTGCACTCTGCTAAACTGTAATCGGTCCCTCTTGTGATGTTACTCTCCCACTTGTATATCTGCCCACCTCTTGCTCGCTTCCGTTAGACTTTACCTTGAAGTAAGGTCTTCAACAAAGCGTCATGTATTTTAATGTGAATTCCAAAATAATTTATTTGCTTGATTTTTATTCCTTTGATAATTCTTTGTTCATTCATATTCCGAGTTTTTGAACTTATTTGCTTTCTTCTCTTTCCATGATGTTCCTCCTAGTCTTCTGTATATCCACACCTCAAAGGCATCAATTCTGTCTTCTAATTGTGTGCTTATTGTCCATGTTTCTGAGCCATAAATTAATATCTCGTAGAATAGATGTAGCATTTTAAAAACTTAATTTAGCTTGTTTGTAATTTATTTTAGATGTTAATATTTTCCTCATGTAATTGAAAGTACTTTTAGCCATTTCTTTTCTTTTTTTTTTAAACTTCTGTTTCACATCTGTCATCATTTGTGATTATGTATCCAATATATTGGTCTTCTTCTTCTTCGTTCTTTCTCAAACTCCTGCAGATTAGCAGGATGTAGTCCGGAAAACAGAATGCGCCGTGTCATGGTTTACAGCATTGCTGCGATATCTGCGCCTTTCGGCCGGACACATCCGACTTCAGCATAGCTTTAGGTCACTGACCCTATATGGGATGGGACATTCAACACCATCGCATAACCACCTTAGTCGCCTTTTACGACATGCGTGGAAGGTAAACAGTGTTGCTATTCTTTGCTACCCTTTCGGGCCCCGGCAACACACGGGCGGATATATTGGTGATGTTGTACTTGTAGTATCAGTTATCTGGCTGATCTTAATTTTTCCGTGTATATCGTAACTTGAACACACTCGGTGATCAATTATTAATCGCACCAGCGAAACTGTGATGCAGTTTGTCACTAGCATCATGGATTCTTCTGGATGTGGTTAAAACGCAAACGCTATAAATATATATATATATTAAAAAAGATCTAATGCTTACCGAGTCGAGTAAACACATGTGTTATATATATATGTGAGAAATATCTAATGCTTACCGAGTCGAGTGAAGAAAAGTTATATATATATATATATGAGAAGTATCTAATGCTTACCGAGTCGAGTACATAATCATTAGTTATATATTAAACCAACACAGTGTCAGGAGTAAATGAACAAACTTAAAATATGGGGCTGCGGTAACAGAACCGAAACGAGTATGAACGATGATGGCGATGTTGATGATGATGATGATGTAATCCCTCTATTATTTCCACCATTCTTATATCTCCCCCCCACACACCATACTTATATCTCTCCCCCCACACACACCATACTTATATCTCTCCCCCCACACACACCATACTTATATCTCTCCCCCCACACACACCATACTTATATCTCTCCCCCACACACCATACTTATATCTCTCCCCCCACACACACCATACTTATATCTCTCCCCCCACACACACCATACTTATATCTCTCCCCCCACACACACCATACTTATATCTCTCCCCCACACACACCATACTTATATCTCTCCCCCCACACACACCATACTTATATCTCTCCCCCACACACCATACTTATATCTCTCCCCCCACACACACCATACTTATATCTCTCCCCCCACACACACCATACTTATATCTCTCCCCCACACACCATACTTATATCTCTCCCCCACACACCATACTTATATCTCTCCCCCCACACACACCATACTTATATCTCTCCCCCCACACACACCATACTTATATCTCTCCCCCCACACACACCATACTTATATCTCTCCCCCACACACCATACTTATATCTCTCCCCCCACACACCATACTTATATCCCCTCCCCCCACACACCATACTTATATCTCTCCCCCCACACACCATACTTATATCCCCTTCCCCCCACACACACCATACTTATATCCCCCCCCCCACAATCAACTGATTACGAGGAACAAGAGATTGATAAATTGTGTGTACAGCTAGAAGGTATATTAGAGAAAATTAAAGAAAAAACGAAGCATACAAATGATAAATCTTATAGTGCAGGGTGAATGGATCGCTAGGATTGGGCCGGACCGTATAACCAATGGGCTGGCACATTTGGTACAGGAACAACAAATGGTCGATGTCTACGATTGTTGGATTTTGCCAGTAGACACAAACTAACCCTTGCTATTACATTGTTTCCTCATAAAATATCCAGACGAACAACATGGCGTCTGAGATACATAATAAAATAGATTTAATACTTGTGACCAGAAGATTCAAATCTAGATCAATCAGGCTCAGATCAGGAGCTTCCCGGGAGCTGATATTGGCAGTGATCACGACACGTTACTAATGATTCTTAACATTAGACTCAAAAATAATCACCATCGTAACAAAGGCTGTCGTCTCAGATTTAATTTAGAAAAGCTAAAAAAACAACCAGAAATTGCTGATTATTTACGGCAACTGTGGTAGTGGTTGACTTTTCTCAGGTCTCAATCTTCTTGAGTAGGATGTTAACAAATAAACAGACAACATGAATAATTCACTTTTAGATACAGCAACAGCAATTCTAGGTGAAAAAAAAAGATATCGCGCAATGTTTGTACAACCGACGACAAAACGAATCTATGTAACACTCCTAGAGAACTTAAGAAAGTAAAGATACAAAATCATGTCCCTGTAGAATAAATTAAATGAAAACATTTAAAGAAGATGAAATAGTCAAAGAAAACTTGATTTGTAAACAATATGAGTCCATAAATAAGGAAACTAGGCAAGGTAGTAAGTAACAAAACATCGTTTGCCACTTTGAATAAATAAGGTGAACACAAATATACCGACCAAGAACGTTAACAGTGAAGATAACGGATTGTTGCTCAATGTAAAAGAAGGAATAGTGAAAAAAGTAGACGCAATATTGCACAGATATATATCAATGTGAAATTTCCCCAGACTCTCAAGTATTCAAAAGTATTTTATTTAATAACAACAGAGAATTGGGAAATGAAGAAATATTGATGGAGGAAGTGTCAACGGCCCTAGGATCATTGAGAGAATATAAATCACCAGGAGTAGATAATATTCTATCGGAATTTCTAAAAGAAGCTGGAGAGGAATCTATCACTGTTGTGATCATTTTAGCTTTATTTCGTGCAGCATCTTCCCATGTTCTATGACTTATATCAATGGCTTTCATTGAGATCTTTAACGAGATAATGTAACCATTTTCTTGTTCACTTTGAGAGCGCATGCCTTTCCTCGTTTCACCATGGAAGAGTATTTTTGATAGACGTTGATATGGCATACGAACTACATTACTAGCCCAACGAATTTGTATCTTCATGAGAATATTATAAATCCTAGGGATGCGAGCTCTGTGAAAGATTGTGGTATCTATAACTTTTATCTTGCCATCTGATGTTCATCACATTTCTGAGACAAATTGCGTATAATTAATTGAACTTCTTTTCGTGATACCTATATAATGTCCATGTTTCCCCAGCATATAACAGAACCGTAATATTTTATATAAATCCTTCATAACGTCTTGAATTAAATTCGTGAATTTCTAAGAAATATTAAACTCAATGTACAGATTTAAAACAATCAAGTTCATGGTTTCGAATGACACAGCTTATGGCAAGTACAGAGATATGAAGGAGCACCGCAAACATTTATCAATATTATACGCTACTTTATGAAGATGTTTTCTGACAGAATCCAATAAAACTTTTCCAGTAAAAGTCTGGCGGTAGACAAGAACACAATATAATTTTATTATTCCTTTTATAGAATCTTACAATTTGAAGGTTATTAAAGACATTTTCATTGATCAGTCAATAATATGATCTCCTTTCTTCTTCTTCATCATCTTTTCATTTTCGTTTTCAATCTTCCGTACTTTTCCTGTTACAGTGTTTTAGGTGGGTGGGGGGGAGGGTTAAACGTTGGGGACATAACTGTGCAGCACAGAGAGAGTAGGGGGGATAATTTGTACATGGGGAGAACCTATAACAGGTAGAACATTATCAATATCTTGGACACATAATAACAAATGATGACAGATGTGAAAGGAAAGCTAAAAGGAGAATAGGAATGGCTAAAAGTACTTTCAATGACATGAGAAAAATATTAACATCTAAACAAATTACAAAAAAGCTAAATATGAGAAGTATAAAATGCTAGATACATCTATTCTACATTAATATATGGCTCAGAAACATGGACAATAAACAAACAATTAGAAGACAGGGATTTGGCACTTTTGAGATGTGGGTATATAGAAGAATAGAGAGAGCGTAATGGAAAGCGAAGAAAGCAAATACAGAGGTGCTAGCAACACTTAATATTAAGAAATAATAATTAAAGGAAATAAAGATCAAGCAAATAAAGTAATTTGGACACATTAAAAGACATGACACCTTGTTGAAGACCTTACGTGAAGATAAGTCGAAGAGAGGCCAGCAAGAGGTAGACAGAGATATAAGTGGGAGAGTAACATCACACGATGGACAGGCTACATTCTAGCAAAACAGGAGACTATCAACCATGTACAATCCATGGTGGAAGTATGTTGCAGTCAACCTTCGTTGCGGAGACGACAAGTGATGACGATTAGCATTTAGGACATTTGAAGATTGACTTTCACCAAGTGCAAGCATGTGGCAATCCTGGCATTGGCGGAAAAAGGTTCGAATGAAAGAATTGGCAGCCAAAATAAATAACGTATATTCTTAATGACCAATGAAAATAACGGGAATAGTCAAACAATTCAACAAAGAGAATTGATGTCCAGTTAGCAGCAGGTCGTATATTGTAAACGTTCACGCTGCATGCAAGACAGGAAGAAAACAAGGCATTTTGAGACAGAAGTACATAAAATAACTTGTGAGTAGTCTGTCTGTAGAGTTTTCAACACCGCGACCTGGATCAAAACTGAACTGTTTAAGTATTGCTAAAAAAAACAAAAAAACTAGTTGAAATTCGTTATAGTTAAAATAGGATAAAAATGGTCAAGCTGCTAACTTTTAATACACTTTCATTTTAACCAAAAAAAATATAAATAAATAAAACAAATTTAATGACTAGCGACATTTAAAAATGTCAAAATATGTCAAATCTGGTCAACAAATGGAACATTTCTGGCAACCCTGGACTGTTCTAACGTTATTTCGCAAGCGGAGAGAAAAGTACAATCTTCCACTAAAGGGATCTTCATACATTACACAATTTTGTGACCCCCCTCCCCACCTGTTGACAACTATTGTTGTGAACTCAGGAAACCCCCTGATTAACTGCGTAAACATATTTACCCGTCTCCCCCACAAAACATTTTTATTGCATAAAACAGCAAAAAATACGTTTTGTTTCACATTTTTTTCCGAAACACTTTTAAAATGTACACAATTTAATTGGTGTATACAACAGTTTTGATGTCGTCATCTTCTGTCAACCTCCCTGTCTCATTTGTCAACAAATATCTGACGTATTGATGTGCATCCCCTCAGAACTCACACTTAAAAAAGACTTTAAGGGAATCCAAGAACAACTGTGACCGATCGGCCCTGTAGAAGACCTGTCAACTCAACCGTAAACATGAACTAGTTTTTGATTAGCGTGCGATCTATTGGTTGGCCTTGGCTATTTTTGGCACGTCACTCCAAGTATGCAAATAGTGACCAACCAGAACCCCAAAAATAATAAAAAATGTAGAGAACGGTGTCCAAATTAATTCAGTTAGAAGGCAGGTAGTACTGGCATTAGCCACGATACAATAAAGTCATGTAAGTGTCATGTAAACACGTGAACAGAATCCAACCACAGAACAGTACAGAATCCAACCACAGAACAGAACATAGTGCCATGTAAACACGTGAACAGAAAGCAACCACAGAACAGTACAGAGTGCCATGTAAACACGTGAACAGAATCCAACCACAGAACAGTACAGAGTGCCATGTAAACACGTGAACAGAATCCAACCACAGAACAGTACATAGTGCCATGTAAACACGTGAACAGAATCCAACCACAGCACACCACAGAGTGCCATGTAAACACATCAACAGAATCCAACCACAGAACAGAATCCAACCACAGAACAGTACAGAGTACCATGTAAACACGTGAACAGAATACAACAACAGAACAGTACAGATTGTCACATAAACACCAACATTAAACTACTGGCCAACTATAAACTGTGAAATACTACATGTTTTCCGTTAAGGATTTGCAGGAAGAGATTTTGTAACTGGCCAACACCCTTTCATATGTACAACATTAGTTGATCTCAGCAAGACTCTTCTTCCTCTGCATCTTCTTTTTCTTTCCTTCCTCTTTTACCCTTTACGGGTGTCGAGGGAGATACAATGTTCTTGTTCTCGTTTTTCTGGCAGCTTCAGATAATGTTATTTGGTGTTCGTGTAATGTCTCTTTGATGTTGTCGATCCAGCGTACTCTAGGTCTACCCTTGGCTCTTCTTTCTGCTTCTCCTCTCTTCGTATATGCTTTATAAACTAATGAATCACACGACATTCTTTCTAGATGACCAAACCATTGTCTGTTGGTTTTGTATGTAGAAATGATATGACACCTACTCTTTCTCTTATGACATCGTTTCTTCATCTGCAACCAGACAAATGGATCACACTTTATGAAACAAAGCAGCTGCTGAAATATATCAACACATATAACTGCATAACTTTTGTCCCCAGAATAATAGCCCAGGAGAAGCTATATCAGCAAAGAACAATAGCCCAGGAGAAGCTATATCAGCGAAAAACAATAGCCCAGGAGAAGCTATATCACCAAAGAACAGTAGCCCAGGAGAAGCTATATCAGCGAAGAACAATAGCCCAGGAGAAGCTATATCACCAAAGAACAATAGCCCAGGAGAAGCTATATCAGCAAAGAACAATAGCCCAGGAGAAGCTATATCACCAAAGAATAGTAGCCCAGGAGAAGCTATATCACCAAAGAACAATAGCCCAGGAGAAGCTATATCACCAATGAACAATAGCCCAGGAGAAGCTATATCAGCAAAGAACAATAGCCCAGGAGAAGCTATATCACCAAAGAACAGTAGCCCAGGAGAAGCTATATCAACGAAGAACAATAGCCCAGGAGAAGCTATATCACCAAAGAACAATAGCCCAGGAGAAGCTATATCAGCAAAGAACAATAGCCCAGGAGAAGCTATATCACCAAAGAACAGTAGCCCAGGAGAAGCTATATCAGCAAAGAACAATAGCCCAGGAGAAGCTATATCACCAAAGAACAATAGCCCAGGAGAAGCTATATCAGCAAAGAAGAATATCCAAGGAGAAGCTATATCAGCAAAGAAGACACAAGCGCATCCCAAATCTAGAAATAACAAAATACGAATCACACAGTTGTAGTTAAGCGTCTACCGATGTGCTCTCATTAATATTTCCATTGTCTACCCCCAAGTGAATGATGGTTGATCTTATTCACACTTGCCGTTAAGTGTAGGGGTGGGAGCTTAAGCTGTCGTTTCAAGGCCAGATGTGTCGCCGTGGTTGCATTTAGTCCATGTTTGTTCACGGTTATCTTGATGTTTTCTATCCACCGTTTTCTTTGTCTACATTTGGCTTTACTCCAAGATATTCTTTTGTTTTATGCTCTTATTGGTATTTGGTTTGGGTTCATTCTCATAAGGTAACCGAACCATTTTACTTGCTGTCTTTCAATATTTTCAATACATGATATTATACCAACTCTTTTCCTAATTTCTTATTTCATCTAGATTAGTGACCATTGCAGCTTTTCTCAGACACTTCATTTCACCTGTAACGATTTTCCTCTGTCGAGAAGCTGTTAAAGACCATGTGTGACATTGATATCAGAGTGTAGGTATACAAATTGTAGATATTATCTGTTTAAAAAAAATAAGTCCATCTTAATCTTTGGATGAAGAAGTAATGATGAAAGTTAGTGCGTCACAATATTCCATAAGTTACTTAAAATGAAATTCTGGAAATACTTTGAGTATAATTCATTCATTCATTCATTTTCTTTTAACGCTGAAGTTAGCAAAGGTAAGATCTCCTTTTAACGCTGAAGTTAGCGAATAGGGCAAAGGTAAGATCTCTCCAATTCTGTCTGTTCAAAGCTATTCTGTGCAGTTCTTGAATAGTGTGTATATTGATTGTTTTACGTTCTCTAAGTATTATTCTTCTGAGTGTTTCTTTTGGACTACCCCTGGATCGTTTGCCTGTAGGTATCCATTCAAGAGATTGGCGGTGTATTCTGTTAATACAAAAATGGTCTATCTGGTTGTTGGTTATTTTGTCAGGTGAGTTCCAAGTAATCTTGTGGATATTTTTGTGTGGGAAGAAGGTATTAGAAATTTCCAAATTTGCTATTTCATATAACCCAATTAATCTTTCTCCATTTTTGTTTAGTTCGCCTATGCCATACTTTCCATGTTTTTCTGTCCCTCTGTTATCATCACCAATTTTGGCGTTAAAGTCACCAATGACAATGATGATATCGTGTTTGGGTACTAAATTTAAAACGTCAGCTAGAGTGGTGTAGAATGTGTCCTTCGACAAGTCAGAATCATCGTTTGTTGGTGCGTAACATTGGATTATTGATCATTTAAAGAATCTTGTTTGAAATCGTGCTGTAATAATTCTTTCGTTGATTGACTCCCAGCTTAATAACGCTTTTTCATCCTGAGATGTCATTATCATTGCAACTCCTTCCATGTGGAGATCAGGTCTGTCTGGGTAAATAATGTGTTTGTTGTCATTTCAAAGGTATAATTTCCCTGATCCAGTCCAGCGACACTCACTAATTCCCAAAATATTTATGCCGTAGTTGGACATCTACCTACACACCTGTGCTTGTTTACCTATTTGATATAGCGATCGTACATTCCAGTAAGCTATTGTGAATGGATCTTTTGCATTTAGAATTTTTGGTTGGTTTCGATTTGGTGTTGTAGACGTGTTGATAACAATATAAGCCTTGGGTCAAAGGGCATGAGCCCATGGACCGCTGGATCAGCAACCAACCATATAAGCAGTTATCTGTTAATAAATAATATGTTATTGTTGACTAGTTCTGACTGTAAGACAATCCGACGTTGATGATGAAGAGAAATCACATATGATAACCTAGATATCCGATGTTGTAATACACAGTTTGACACACAAAAAATATAATTACTTACAGACAAATAAATACAAGAAATACATATGAATCATACAGTTAATTGAACCGAATAGTTCAGCGAATTAACGAAAGGAAGGCAAACAAAAAAGAGGATATAATGAGTAAAACTGTCAAACAAGCAAATTCCATGGCGGAGTAAAAAAAAATTAAGAAGATTAGGAAAAAGTAAATTGTCCATGCCAAAGAAATAAATGTCAGTAAATATTGGCGTGTAATCGTCGTAACATATAAATTGATTAAAATTTGACGTGAACTCTTACCTGGCTAATCATTATGATTACCCGACATGTTGGATTGTTGCGAATGTTTAATATTGATTTCTTTACTGAAATATTTGATTACTAAGAATGTCTGAAGACATTTTTGTTTAGTTCGTCAATAGGGCCAAATATTTTACTGAACAAATAAGGCCAAATATTTTGCAGAACAAATAAGGCTAAATATTTATCTCAACAAATATATGGGAATATATGTAACTGAACAAATAAAGTCAAATATTTAACCTAACAAATTAGGTAAAATATTTAACTGAACAAATAAGGTGAAATATTTAACTGAACAAATAAGGTAAAATATTTAACTTAGACCTAACAAATAATTTTAATATTTAACTTAACAAAAATGTCAAATATTTTACTTTAACAAATAAGGCCGCACATTTAACTTAACAAATAACGTAAAATATATTTAACTGAAAAATAAGGTAAAATATTTAACTGAACAAATAAGGTAAAATATTTAACTTACCAAATAAGGTCAAATATTTAACTGAACAAATAAGGACAAATGTTCAAATGAACAAATAAGGTCAAATATTTAACTGAACAAATAAGGCCGCACAATCAACTTAACAAAGTTAACCGCATATGTAACGTAACCGCATATGTAACGTAACCGCATATGTAACGTAACCGAAAGGCGTAGTTAAAGCAGCAATGCTGTAAGCCATGATACAAGGTACCCCGTTATCCGGACCACATCCTGCGAATCTGCAGGAATTTTACACGAACGCAGAAGAAGAAGAGGAGCTAAACATATACGGTCACATATTTAACTTTCAATGATATGGGAGTATATTAGCGAAACATGAAAAGTAGAGGGACTACATATATCGAGTGTAGTAACAATAGTGAATGTAGTAACAATAGTGAGAGTAATAACAATAGTGAGAGTAATAACAATAGTGAGAGTAATAACAATAGTGAGAGTAGTAACAATAGTGAGTGTATTAACAATAGTGAGTGTAGTAGCAATAGTGAGTGTAGTAACAATAGTGAAAGTAGTAACAATAGTGAGAGTAGTATCAATAGTGAGTGTAGTAACAATAGTGAGTGTAGTAGCAATAGTGAAAGTAGTAACAATAGTGAGAGTAGTATCAATAGTGAGTGTAGTAACAATAGTGAGTGTAGTAGCAATAGTGAAAGTAGTAACAATAGTGAAAGTAGTATCAATAGTGAGTGTAGTAACAATAGTGAGTGTAGTAACAATAGTGAGTGTAGTAACAATAGCGAATGTAGAAGCAATATAGAGTGTAATAGTAATAGAGATAGTACTTAACGTAGAATACATAATTTTTTGAAGTATTACTGATGACAATGGACAGAATATCGCCAAGGGATCATGGAGTGTAAACACGAAAAATTATAAATTACAATACACAGGACATTTTCAACTTTTCGAACCCTTATGTCCTTGTAAAAGATATAGAAAATAATATTGAAAAAAAACCCCAATAAAAACAGTAAGAACAATGTTAACTCCAGTGAAGCACTGGAACACAGACATATTAACAGTACGAAGTTCAAGGTGACAATGGCATACGTATAAACATGTAGTCATGAACTCTGGTTTTGTAATATAGAGTGTAATAACAATAGTGAATGTTGTAGTAATATAGAGTGTAGTAACAATAGTGAATGTTGTAGTAATATAGGGTGTAGTAACAATAGTGAATGTTGTAGTAATATAGAGTGTAGTAACAATAGTGAATGTTGTAGTAATATAGAGTGTAGTAACAATAGTGAATGTTGTAGTAATATAGAGTGTAGTAACAATAGTGAATGTTGTAGTAATATAGAGTGTAGTAACAATAGTGAATGTTGTAGTAATATAGAGTGTAGTAACAATAGTGAATGTTGTAGTAATATAGAGTGTAGTAACAATAGTGAATGTTGTAGTAATATAGAGTGTAGTAACAATAGTGAATGTTGTAGTAATATAGAGTGTAGTAAAAATAGTGAATGTTGTAGTAATATAGAGTGTAGTAGTAATAGTGACTTTTGTAGTAATATAGAGTGTAGTAACAATAGTAAATGTTGTAGTAATATAGAGTGTAGTAGTAATAGAGAAGGTAGTAGCAATAGTGAATTTTGTAGTACTTGAGAGTGTAGTGTATATAGATAGAAAGATAAATAAGATAGATAAGATAGATGATTAGATAGATATATAGATATGTAGATATGTAGGTTTTTTTAGATATGTAGATAGATAGATAGATAAGATAAGATAAGATAAGATAAGATAAGATAAGATTAGATTAGATTAGATTAGATAGACAGACAGACAGACAGACAGATATATAGATAGATAGATAGATAGATAGATAGATAGATAGATAGATAGATAGATAGATAGATAGATAGATAGATAGATAGATAGATAGATAGATAGATAGATAGATAGATAGATAGATAGATAGGAAATGGGTGGGGGGCATGGGACAGGGCTACGAATTGGGTTTCGCTCAGTAGAATCACTTTCATCTTTGTTCCCAGACACGCAGATGCAGAAGGAAACAAGCAAGACTGCAAATTGGATGAATCAGCTTTTATATCAAAGCAGCCAACCTATGGGTGGATCTGACATAGTCAATACTCTATGTGAGTATGCACGATCTGATATAGTCAATCCTCTATGTGTGAGTATGCATGATCGAAAGATTCTGAGATCAATGAACATGAATCGATATCGAGAATGCACAAATTGGAAGCAAGCATAGGCGTAGAATAGAACGAACAGAACACCTAACAGAAACTTCGAAAAAACACTCAACAAACACACAACATGCACTACCAGCCGCTACTCTATGAAAGATTTACTAAAACGGAGATCTGAGCATCTATTGATGTGCCTGGTGTGCGAATTACCACATTTAATATACTTAAACCTAAACCTACACCTAAACCTAAGTCTAAGCGGACGGTTCATGATTCATGCCTGTAGATAACAGTTGGGATAACGTTGCAGGCCGTGCCGTGCTATGATACAGAGAGGCGGCTGCATCAGACGGCATAAGCAGTAAAATCAAAATACAGTTTGAACAATTCAATAATATTTAAAAAAAATACATTTACGGGCGGCATTTCAAAAGAGTTGCGTCATACTGAGAAAATATACCGTACTCTCCTGGAATATTCTAAGGGTCAATATACCACCCACGTCTTCAAGAAAATCAAACATGGTATTTAACGCTACATAAAAAGCACAAAAGAGGATTAGGAAAAAAAAAATTACTCAAAATTTAGTTTGGTGATTTTTCACCACAAAAAAAAGGTAATCACAAAAGACATCATGAATTTTGTCTTCTATTTTTTGAGGAAATTCCTTCTTTCTCTTAAAGTTTGTTGTATTTACGTCTTTGTTGCAAGTCATTGCGCAAAATCGCTCTAGCTGACGTGTCAATTATTATTATGTTGTGCAAACAAGCTAAACTGCCAACGAGAAAAAATAAAAAAGAAGACACACGACGTAGCGATTAACACAAGATGATTTGGATGTAGTGATTTCCTAAACACGATTGTACCTTCTGTATGTTGCTATTGCTTTCTCACTGATTCGGCAGTGTATGTAATTGAGTTCGAACTCAGGACGTGACTTGTACCATGACTGTCAAATAAGTTGACTATTTCTAAACTCCAGTGACAATAGAAAATAGCCAATCAATAGACAAAAGTGATGTCAAGAACAAACAGTAACATGAAGCAGTAGTAGTAGGCACCTTTCCGTCTTTCCAGACAATAGTAGTATTGTTGTGTTATAAGACATAACATACATGGAGAGAAACTACAACAAGTAAAACAGTATCATTATCTTGGATACATAGTCACAAATGATGGCAGATGTGAAACAGAAGTTAAAAGGAGAATAGGAATCGCTAAAAGTACCTTCAATGACATGAGGAAATTATTAATATCTAAACAAATTACAAACAAGTTAAAAATGAGAATTATAAAATGCTACATCTATTCCATATTAATGTATGGCTCAGAAACATGGACACTAAATAAACAATTAGAAGACAAAATTGATGACTTTGAGATGTGGGTATATAGAAGAATAGGGAGAACATCATGGAAAGAGAAGAAAACAAATAAAGAGGTGCTAAAGACACTTAATATGAAGAAAGAACTACTAAGAGAAATAAAGATCAGGCAAATAAAATACTTTGGACACATTAAAAGACATGACACCCTATTGAAGACCTTACTTGAGGGTAAAGTCAAAGGGAAGCGAGCAAGAGGTAGGCAGAGATACAAGTGGGAGAGTAACATTACACGATGGACAGGTTACAGTCTAGTAGAGTGCACCACCAAGACAAGAGACAGGAGATGTTGGAGATACGTTGCAGCCAACCTTCGTTGCGGAGACGGCACATAATGATGATGCTGATAAGACATAAATTACGATCTTTGGCGGTGATAGATATCACTTACAAGACCAATCTGAGGCATAAAAAGTCTTCAATAGTATGTACAAGAAATTACAAACCCCCATGCATCGTGTGTGTACGCGATGTTTTGCGCCTTCTTAGACGTGCAGCCCTTGAACTATCTATCACTTTCTTCCTTGTCATTGTACAATTCCTGATTATTCCCCTTCATGCAACACAATCCATGACAGTGTGTTCCCATTATTCTGTATCGATGCATGTAACATAATCCATCTTCTCTGTCTTGTTAACTTCAAGCTGATATATAGAGATGTGCTGCCCATGTAACATAATCCATCTTCTCTGTTTGTCTTGTTAACTTCAAGCTGATATATAGAGATGTGCTGCCCATGTAACATAATCCATCTTCTCTGTTTGTCTTGTTAACTTCAAGCTGATATATAGAGATCATGTGCTGCCCATGTAACATAATCCATCTTCTCTGTCTTGTTAACTTCAAGCTGATATTTAGAGATGTGCTGCCCATGTAACATAATCCATCTTCTCTGTCTTGTTAACTTCAAGCTGATATATAGAGATCATGTGCTGCCCATGTAACATAATCCATTTTCTCTGTTTGTCTTGTTAACTTCAAGCTGATATATAGAGATGTGCTGCCCATGTAACATAATCCATCTTCTCTGTTTGCCTTGTTAACTTCAAGCTGATATATAGAGATGTGCTGCCCATGTAACATAATCCATCTTCTCTGTTTGTCTTGTTAACTTCAAGCTGATATATAGAGATCATGTACTGCCCATGTAACATAATCCATCTTCTCTGTTTGTCTTGTTAACTACAAAGGAAATGTAGCACAAATATATTTAGAACAAGGTAAACTACAGAGGCTGCCAAAACAGCAGAGCTGGCTCTTTCTATCCGCATATGGGTACTCTCAACTCAGACTAGCTGCCAACCAAGGATAAGAGCCTGGTCTGCTCTGCTACACTATTTGGTTTTAGGTTTCATTTTCTCATCGGAGAATACGACTTGTATCTCCACACGTGAGCTCCTTCGCCCGAAACGTTGGCGCAACATTAACAGGAAGCAACCAATAATAAAACAAAACTACAACCGTACTATTAGTGGTTCTCAACATTTTTTTCGACCTTGTTCCACTTCTAAGTATAACATGTATCCATGATATAGAAATATAAAATACAGAAATTAAACCAAAAACAAAATCATAATTGTTGTAGGACTTTTATTACTAACTGAACTGTGCTTATTGTTACACATCATATTTAAATATCAAAGAATTGTATTACACTTTTTCCAAAATAATCCCAGACAGTACCTATTCTGTGGCCAATTAAGACATATCTGTGACCTATCAATTGTCCACATTTTCTTCGTAGCTGTCCAGTTTGACACCGTGCCCCAATGTTGCATAGCTACATATTCTTCTATTCTGGAAAAACACACAAATATCACCGTCTACATCAGGGGTTCTCAATCAATTCAGATGGTGAACATCGCCCACAAGTAACAATTATAGATCTCGAGCACTTTTTAACTAGCAGGCCACTAGCACAGGTCCTAACGAGAGCACCCGATTGACAATCCCTAGTATAATATAGTCTACATTTATAACCTAGTATAATATAGTCTACATTTATAACCTAGTATAATCTACATTACAATATCTACTGGCAAATGAGAAAAGTCTTCCTAATGTCGTCATCTGACTATTCATTCGATTTTCATTGGTTAGTATGATTGTACTGTGTGTGATAGCCAATGAAAATAAAGGGAATAGTTAATTGAGTTAGTTTCTTCTTCGTCTTCTGCGTTCATTCTCAAACTCCTGCAGATTGGCAGGATGTAGTTCGGAGAACGGAATGAGCTGTGTCACGGTTTACAGCATTGCTGCGATATCTGCGCCTTTCGGTCTGACACATCCGACTTCAGCATGGCTTTGGATCACTGACCCTATATGGGATGGGACAGCAAACTCCATCTCATAACTCCTTAGTCGCCTCGTACGACATGCGTGGAAGGTAAACAGTGTTGCTATTCTTTGCTCCCCTTTCGGGCCCCGGCAACACACGGGCGGATTTAGTTTAGAAGGCTTGATTTTTCATTTACCATTATCTTATAGTGTAGACCGTCGTGATAAAAATATAATTCAATTGCAAAACTTTACTAAGAAAACAACGTAGTAACCTTGTGATGCCAGCAGAACCGTAATCGATCTGAGTTCATTGACAAGTGATAAGAACAACCTTCTTTACTGTCATTCTTGAATCGGAACTTGGCGGCTCATTCCTTCGTCAAGGAAGATAATCCATAGTCATTTACTCTTCAGGAGTAGAACGAAATGCATGAAGTTTTCTCATTAGACGGGACAAGTTCAGTTTCAACCTTGTCCTTATTTCAGTCAAGTTTACTTCAGTCCAGTTATCGGACATGGTGTTAAAAAGCTTAGAAATCTAAGAAATTATTAAAGGGGTTTATTCATGACCGACTTTTTATTAAGATCTACCTATATTCCGTCAGGGCTCGTGACTGATTAGGTTCTACACTAGACAAAATAGTCGTATCTACTATATATTTGCTATAGTCCGTTCAGAATCGTTTGCCGAGATGTTATGATTTATAATTCAAAAAGTTCTTGATGATTTCACATGAATTTTGGCATACGTTGTTAAAATGTCCATGTCGCGAAAACATATGTGTTACTTGATGTCTAGCTGTAACGGTTATTTGAAAGCGGCGAATTCTTTTGATGTTTGCCCATGTAAATATGATTTCGACCATAAACAAAATATTTTACAGTAATCTAGTGCAATGATGACCCATAGGCGTGTCCACAAAATTTTACATGGTGGCAGGTGTAAAAAAAATTTAAAATATATCTTTTGTTCGTAGAGTCAATTTGATATTGTTCCATGCTCTTGGTGTGAGTTTCACAAATGTTGTCGCTGCCTTTGAAATAAGTATATATATTTCTTCATGTAAGGAAATTTTGTCTGTAATAGTTGATCCAAGATATCTGAACTTCTGTATTGAATCAAGCGGGCTAATTTTTATAAGTAATGGTTGATGGTTTGCTTATAACATTTTTTTGAATTGCTTGGGTGGTATTGAGCAATGAAATGTTTTACAAATCAACTTGTAAATTTTGCAAATCAAACTTTTTTTAGTGTAGACTTAATCAGAGTAATGATCATTCATAATCAGACGAGTCAAATAGGTCGATTACTGTTTTCGGCTGAACAAACAACAAACCTTCCTTTTTCCAATATTCCTCTTCTTGGCGTAACACATGATCCTCACATTTCACCCAGTAGTCTTTATGTATATTTGATAGAGCCTGATTTGTAAGTGTCTCAATATCACATAATTTGAAAGTTGTATTTGTAGATGCTACGTGTCCTTTAACTTTTGCCCAAATTAGCTCTATAGGATTTAAGTGTGCATGATATGGAGGTAGTCTCAAACATCTATGACCACGTTCTTCAATTAACTTGTCTATTTTAAATATCTTTGTTCGTTGTGTCTGTTTTACAAGGTTAAGCAATTCGGGTTTCAAGTACCTGTCGGTAACTGGTATGTGTTCTTTTATGAGCCACGTTTTGATTGCATCTTTTGTACTTGATGATGTTGGGATTCTATCTTCTACGTTCACTACGTTATGGTATGAAGCATTGTCCATTATCAGACAAGAAGGTCTATCTAATATTGGAAGAATACTTTTTTCGATCCAGTCTTCGAATATGTGCCCATTCATTTCGGAGTGGTAGTCTCTATTGTCAATGGATTTTGAAATGAAAATTAGATGAGCATTCTGCAACAACCCATTATGTCTGCTACCTGCATGTGCAACTATCAAACGTTGCCCTTTACTACTTGGTACTGATCTTTTAATACTTCCATCTGCTAACTGCCATTCCTTTTCATTTGTATGATGAGCGTTGATCCAAGTTTCATCTAAATACACAATATCATAACCATTCTCGCGCATTCCCTTCACTTCACGTAAATACTTGCTTCTAAGAGCTACCAGATGTGGCTTTTCACAAATAATGTTTTTTCCACCAGCATACTTTCTAAAGGTGAAGCCTGCATTTCTTACAGTTTTCCATAATAAAGTTTTTGATATTTCAATGTCGTTATTAGTTTTCAGCCAAATCTTCAACTTTCTAAGTGTCACTTCTTCGTTTTTATCAAACATTCTACATATTTCTCTTTTTACTAGGTCCTTATCGAAACTGTCTATCTTTTCTTTCCTTCCTTGCTTTCGTGAATTTGTTGGCAATAAATATCCGCTTGCTTCCACTATTCGATCAAATGAACGTTTACACAAACCTAAAATATGCATTGTTCTCTTCTCAGGATTTGATAAAGAACAATAAAGATGTCCCTTTTTACGCTCTCTGCAGAAGTATTGATAAATCTTTATAGCAATGTTATGCTCAGTAAAATATTTCGCTTTCAGATTCATTCTCACATAGACTTGCAGAAGGTAATATGCTTAGTGCCGCCTACTTTCTGTAAATATTGAGACGTGCCTCTGACTTGTGACTTGAAATCGAGTCAATAGCCGTTTTTGATTTCACATAATTCTAAGTTCAGGAAAAATAATATTTGGTGCTAAACGGGAATTTCCATATGTAACATTGCTTTATACAAATGTACAGTGGAAACAACTACTTTTAGAACGGTGCACATTCTACCGTGAGGGTCATGCCTTTATATTTAATAATCAGCTGTGAGATGTAAGCATCTACATAATCCAGCGGTTGTTTATAATTTAGATTAACTTTTTTTTAATATAGGTTAAATAAGGTATCTTTGATACTGGATCACATTTCTTTGATAAAAAAATATTTCTATAGCGACATTATTATTCTAAACCTAACTTCAAATGATCAATCCAAATGAACAATACGTTTTTGATAAAAATAATTTAACATCTCGGCAAACGATTCTGAACGGACTATAGACCCTTTGTTGCTTTTCTGCGTCAGGGGTATAAGAGTTCTCTGGAAATGACCCTCGTGTGTGCTGAGTATATTGTGCAATTTGTCATCTCTTTTATTTTGGTGGTCCATCGTTTTCGTGATCGCCCTCTCTGTCTTCCTTCACTGTATCGGTGTAGCATAGCTTTCTGTGGTATGCTGTCTGGTGGTAGTCTGCTGGGGTGTGCAAACCATTTGATCTGTTGTCTCTTAATATATTCCAAGATTGGAGTGGTGCCGGTTCTTTGTCTAATGTCATAATTTCTCAATCTGTCTCTTAGCGATATTCCTAGAATTCTGCGTAAGCATGCCATTAAAGCTGTCAGAAGTTTACGTTTGTCTCGTGATGTCGTTGTCCATGTTTGGCATTGGTACCACAGCGTTGTCATAGTAATAGTTTTGAATAGTGTTATTTTGGTGTTTAAATCTACATGTTTGTTTCTGAAGATTGGTGTCATTTGTCCTAGGGCGTGGTATGCTTTACTAAATATATTGTGTATTTCTATGCTGCTCCTGCCATCTATTGTTATATGACTTCCTAGGTATGTGAATTCTGTCACTTGTTTAAGTCTGTTATTTTCAATATATATATATATTGGCGTTTATTTCTGTTCTTCCTATCCTCATTACTTCGATCTTTTCTATATTTATCTTCATGTTAAAAGTTTGGCACGTGTGATGTAATCTATCTGTTTGTTTTTGTAGTTGCTCTTCTGGTGATGCCGTTAGTGATTGGTCGTTTGCAGTAATTTAAGTTAAATTAATTTAAGCTATACTTCAGATTGTTTTCTCTCGTTGTCGTTGCTACTGTGCAGATGCGATCTATGTATGTTATGAACAATAGGTAGGGGGGGGGTGGGTGGGATAGTACACTTCTCTTCCTTACTCCCGAGTGAATTTGGAAATTATCGGATGTACTTGTGCTCGTTCTTACTGCGCTTTGACTATTGGCGTATATGCTCTGACATAGGCGTATCAGATGTTGGGGAACTCCATATGTCTGTAGTGGTATCCATAGTTGTGTTCTATCCACTCTGTAAAAAGCTTTCTCTTGGTTCACGAAAGCCAAATATGCTCTATCGCTCTTTCTGCAAGTTGTTTGAGGGTGAAGATTGCATCTGTACAGCTTTTATTTTTTTCGAAAGCCCAATTGTGTTGTTGTTGAGATGTAGTTCTATATATGCATGCATTCTTCTCTCTAGTATCTTGTTAAAGATTTGTACTATGTGGCTTAAGAGTGATATGCCTCCATACTTAGTGCAGTCCCTCTTAATGCCTTTTTTCTTCCAGATGGGCTTAATCCCCGCTGTTTTCCACTCCTGCGGTATCTTTTATGTCTTCCATATCACATTTATCAGTCTATGTAGCCATTTTATACGTGTTACTGTTATCATTTTTATTAGTTCTATAAGTATACTGTCTGTTTCTGGTGCTTTGTTATTTGGTGCATGTTTAACTGCATCTTCAATTTCGAATTTCTCGATGTATGATCCTAGGTCTTCTTCTGTTGTGTTGTTGTTATCACTTCTTGTTCCTTTAAGTTGAACAGTTGATTGAAGTTATTTTTCCATCTTTCCATGATTTCTTGGGGCCTATTTAGTATGTTGCCGAGTTCATCGTTGATTATTTCTGTTGGTTCGTGTCTTTTTACTTCTCGTGTTTTATACTTTCTTGTAGAACATTTTTGGTGCGTTTTATCTATCCTTGTTAAGCATATCTCCATATTCTTGTCATAATTTAATTTTTGCAGATTTGCTGATTTCTTGGTGTTAATCTTTGCTGTCTTGTATGCTAAGTAATCTTCATGAGTTTTGCTTGTTGCCCATTTCTCGAACTTTTGTATTTGATATTTCGTTGCGTTGTTTACCTCTTCTGTCCACCAATCTGTCTAAACACATTCACTAAACTAACAAGCATCTAAAAATCCAAAGATCTAGAAAGAAGCACCAAGTTAAAACCATTCAACTCCTGTATTATTCCATCAGTGACTTATGGCATTAAAAGATGGAAATCAGCGCAGTCAATGGACCAAAAGTTAAATATCTGTGAAAACAAATGTCTTCGAAAATTATTGAACATAAAATGGAGCGATTTCTTCACAAATAGCGACCTAAGGAATAAAACACACAAAGAATGTATCAAATTGTATAAGAAAACGCAGATGGAAATACGTGGGGCCCGTTCTTAGACTAGATAAAAATAGGCTGAATCAGCAAGCCCTTATGTGGCCCCAGAGGTGAAAAGAAAAAGAGGAAGACCCCTAAAAATTTCCATAAAGAGCACCATACTTATAGAAGGAGAAATAATAGGTTGCAAGTCCACACAAGAACTAAAAGGACAGGCAGCGGAACGCAACGCACGGAGAATCAAAACCTCTGCTCTATGCGCCGCCTGTGGCAAGAAAAGAACACACAAAGTATTTCTGTTCACCTGATCTTTACTGCGCAGTCTCCTGCACTATTTATGCTAACTCATAGATATTCGAACTTGATCACATGTTCCAAAACATTATTCTTAATATTAATTCTAGGTCTAGTTTTCACTTTGTTGGTTGTCAGTACCTCTGTCTTTTTCATATTTAGAAAAAAAGGGTTTGTTGTTCGCTAAAGCTTTTTGATGATTTTGTTATGTTTAGTAAGTCTTGCTCATTTGATGTTAATATGACTGTATTGTCTGTGTAACTAATTTCTGGAATCGTTAGAACCCCGATGTTTAGTATCTCAATTATTGTTGTATTGTTTCGTGTTTCACATTTCTCTTTGTTCTGTGCATATGTTAAATAGGCATGGAGACAATTGAAGAAGAAGAAAACTAAAACATAATTAGGGACATGCACAGCAGATGTCAGAGGAGGGGTTACCTCGTAATGCGCAGCAGTTGTCAGAGGTGGGGTTACTTTGTCATGCGCAGCAGATGTTAGAGCTGGGGGTAGTCTTGTCATGAACAGCCGATCTCAGTGCTGGAGTTACCTAGCTTGTGTTACCTTGTCATGGACAGGAGATTTCAGAGCTGGGGATTACCTTGACATGAATAGCAATTCTCAAAGCAGTGGGTTACATTGACATGAACAGTAGACCTCAGAACTGGGAGTTACCTTGACATAAGTATCAGATTTCAGAACTGGGAGTTACCTTAACATTAAAGGCAGATTCCAGAAGTTGAACTACCCTGACCTGCACAAGAGGAGAAACAATAGAGGAGAGGCAAATTGAAAGCAGACTGCACCTCTTAAATCAGCCAGAAGACCATCCCACTTTCTAATCCCGAACATGGACGCCATCATCAACCCTAGATTTGGCCATTACAACAGCACATTTGTCCCCTAAAACAATACGTACAACCTAAGAACAACTCACAGCTAGTGACCATAGACTTATTCTAATTCAATTTGAAAGCACTCAGAAATAATCCACAAACAACTTAGTCTCGCCTCAAGATGGAATTACAAGAAAGCCGACTGGACAAATTAACTGCTTTAACTGAAATCTACCACTCCCATCAACTGCGAGACACACCGAATAAACACATTTATACACTGTTCTTTCGGACAATTATACAGTTCGCAAGAGAGTCAGTTTCCAGGGGTGTCATATCGAATTACAAACCCCACTTGCTAGAACATCTTCAAAAGAAACAGAAACATGTATAAGTGTTACAATGTAAGTCAATAAAGGGAAATTACAACGAGACACAGAGATAAACCTAGTCATTATTTCCCTTTATTGACTTATCTTGGTAACACTTATACATATTTCCATTTAATTTGATATATACCATGCAATACTCCAGGTACCTTACTTCCAGTTTCGGATTGTTACCCGACTCTGCTGCAATATCTCTTAAGAAACTCTTCAGAACCTTCATGATCAACAAGCTTGTTGTCAGAAATGTTGTGGAAACAAATCCCAGTGTGAAAAACAATATATCTCTCAAGTAAGCCAATGCACTGTTTAGTAGAATAGCAAACATCAGCTATTTCCTATGAAATGTTTACCCTATGAAGTGTTTTCCCTATGAAATGTTTTCCTTATGAAATGTTTTCCCTATGAAATGTTTTCCCTATGAAATGTTTTCCCTATGAAATGCTTTCCCTATGAAATGTTTTCCATATGAAATGTTTTCCCTATGAAATATGTGAACATTTCATTGGAAATGAAATGCAAATGAAACACAATTAATCGTAGAGAAAGATAAAGTTTTGCAGCGCTGGGTAGAACACTTCTAGCACTTTTTGAATAACCCATCATCAATAAATGAAGAGGCTATCAACCGTCTACCGCAGGTTCCTCTCAATGAAATGCTAGGTGGCATCCCTACTTGGAGGAAACTCGTAAATCAGCTTTCTTGTGGAAAAGCACATGGCTTTGTCTCAATACCAATCGAAATATATAAGTATGGTGGTAAAGATCTATTTGAGAAATTTCATCTAATTTTCCAACAGTCATGGAAAAGCGAAACTGTTTCACAAAATTTCGGGGATGCAACAATCATACACCTGTATAAACGTAAAGGGAACAGATAGTCCTGTAATAATCATCGAGTTATCTCTCTACTGTCCATCGCTGGACTAATATTTTCTAGAATCCGTTTGAACCGTCTTACATCTCATCTTAATGAAGGATTATTACCCGAAAGTCAATGTGGTTTCAGAAAAGAACATGGAACAACTGATACGATATTTGCAACTGATATTTGTTGAAAGACTTCAAGAAAAAGGACAAGAACAGCACTGTGATCTGTGCACGACATTCATAGACTTAACAAAAGCATTTGACACAGTAAGTAGATTGGGAATAGTAATGCAAACTTAGATAAACATGTTACTGGGAATACCTAACTATGAACAAATTTAGATGAGAAGGTATATAAAAAGACATGCAATAAAATAAAACAAGACAATTTTCTTAGTTGCGGTCCTATTGGTCCTTTTTCAAGAGAAAAAAAAAAAAAAAAAAACTACACAAAACACCAAACCGTAAATATATGAAACGCTAAAATGACTTGATACTGTCTCTCTTACCGAAGAAACAAAGTCAAGTGAAAGTATGCAACGCGTGTCTAATAAATAAACACAGCGTTGTTTATCTAATTTATCTGTTTATATAATTTTTGCATTACTATTTGTAACTATGGTTACTGCGGCACACTCTTCTTTGTCGGACACCATCCGACCATTTGGTTATTTATATATTGTCTTCCAGCCGCTACCTTGTTTTGTTTTCGTTGTCTATTTGTTTGTGTTTCTCATTTTCACTTAGTATAAGGGGTGCAAAGGGAACGCATTGCTCTAGGCGGACCCAGGGTTAGCAGATAACCAAGATCCCAAATGTACCTCCAGGTGGTGCACCCTGGAAACAGAAATACAGCAGCTCGTGCTGATTCTGGCCAAATCATTTGGGGATCGTGTCCGAGAATGTGGAGGTAGCAGATGGAAAGAGATTTGACTGCACAAGAGACAGACAATATCTCCGACACCACCCGCAACACCACATATAGCGACACTGTTGACATACAGTGAAGCTAGTCAGTCCAGTCCGAACATTGGAGGGGCGGCCAATGTAAAATGCACGTAAAGGTAAATGCATGGCAAGAGACAAATCTGTTTCATACAGAGTACAATGAAAGGGCAGAACAGCGCTAGAGGGCAGAGCGAACTGCAAATAGAAAGTGAAAAGTCCCTAGGAAAGGGAACTACAAGCTCCGTCAGCTCGAGACGGGCTTCTAGTTACCAGAGTTCCTAACAGGCAGAGACCCAGACCAATCCATCAGCGTTTGGTAAAGCAAAAGACCTAACCCAACTCTAATGTCGAGCCTTCCTAAACCGGAAATATGCTTGCAAAGAGAAAGGGTTCTGTACCCGATGGGTGTAGGCAAGAAAGGGACAACGATGGCAGTCCTGGCCCAACTCTACTGTCAAGGTTTCCTATACCGGAAGTAACTTGCAGAGAGAAAGGGTTCTGTACTCGATTTGCTCAGGCACAAAAGGGACAACGATTTAGCCCTGGCCCAACTCTACTGTCAGGTTTCCCTACACCGGAAATACACTTGAAGAGAGAAAGGGTTCAGTACCTGATGGGCTCAGGCGCTATTGGGACAAGGACGCTCAGCTCGAGAACGCCTTGCTCTCAAACGCGTGGTGTGAGACTCGAACTTGGACAAGGGGTACACGATGTCGGTGAATGACACCTCGGCTAAGAGGGCGAAAGAGCCAGGGTCCAACTCCTCTGTTGAGTTCTTCCCCTTAAGGAACCAGGCTCACGGATGAGAAACGGTTCAGTACCCAATGGGCACAGGCACAGCACGTCCAATTACACGAGACAAGTTCATAGACAGTGGAACACCTTGTTTGAGTCAGACTAAGAGCAAGAAAATAGTCTGGGCGAAGAGTCTCCACAACGCGTGCCTGGAGACAGATATAGAGGCTGTCACAGGCTAAGGGTAGCCCACCCGAATTGTCAAGGCATGCCGAAATCGGATGTGCTAGGCCTACAAGGCGCATAACGGTGGCACAACGTAATCACGCTCCCGGCGGAAATCGCACGGATATCCGTGATGGTTACAATGGAGCGAACGAAAAACAAACAAACAAACAAACTTAGTATAAGAAGATTGGGACTGTGGAAGATTGTTGCAAAATATGGAAGCCCACAAAAGTTTATCATAATTGTGCAACAATTGCATGATGAAATGCAAGCTATAGTTCAGGACGATAGAGAGTTATCTAAAATGTTTCATGTCTCAAATGGAGTAAAGCAGGGATGTATATTAACCTATCATTACTCTAATTAGAATCATGTTCTCTGCTATGTTCGATGATGATTTCAGAGATCTGAACTTGGGCGTAGACATCATACATCCCATTAATGGAAAATTGTTCAACCTTCGGCGGCTCGGAGCAAAAATCAAAGTCAAATAATACACACAGAGTCAGCGATCTCATATTTGCTGATGACTGTGCCCTAAATGCTACCTCTGAGGCTAATCTACAAAGCATTAGAGACGGATTTTCCAAAGCCTGTACCAATTGTGTATTTACTATTAACACAGAGAAAACAGAAATCATGTTACAAGCAGCACTTGGCAAACGCTATCTCGAGCCCTATATAAAGGTAAATGGCATAACACTGAAAGCTGTGAATAGATTCACATATCTAGGGAGTACGTTATCACAAAATGCCAACGTTGATGATGAAGTGTATACAAGGATCGCAAAGGCAAACAGCACTTTTGTACGCAAATGTGTGGAATAGAAATTGCATTAACTTGCAGACTAAGCTGAATGTTTATAGGTCAGTGTTACTTCCAGTCCTGTTATACGGTAGTGAAGCATGGACTGTGTATAGACGTCCTGTGAGAAAACTCAAATAATTTTTTCTGAAAACTTGCTTCAGAAAAGGTATGAACATCAGATAGTAAGACATCATTACGAATATCACTGTTCTTGACAGATCTAGCATCCCAAGCATTGACACTATGCCGATCCAGACAGATTCATTAAGCAGGTCATCTGGTACGTGGGACTGACTGGGGCACTGAGCTTATACACTTTTAGATGGCTGACGGAACGGCAAGCAGAGCATATATGGGACTGCCCCCAGTGCTGTGATGCTTGTTCCTAATCAAGAATCAAGAAACTGGTACGTGTACCAGATCATCGTCTGCCAAAGATACATCTCTATGTTGAGTTGCAAAATGGCAAATGATCTCAAGGTGGCCAAAAGAAGCGATACACGCACTACTCGTTAAGGACCTCAGTAAAAGACTTTGAAATAGATCAAAATACGCGGGAAGAACTTGCACAAAACAGATCGACATGGCTCTCTAGAGTTAAACAAAAAAGGCGCAGCATCTTGTAGAGGGGTAAAGCAGCAGCTCAACAGCAGAGAGTAGCTAAAAAGTCACGGGTAGACAAAAACCACCCACAGTGGTCATCCCTCGTCCGAACTGTCCAAGGACATTTGCGGCCAGAATAGCGTTTATTAGCCATCGACGAACTCATGATCAAGGACCTAACTTTAAAAAGTGGTGCAAAGTGTTGGCGTTCCCTGGTGCAAAACCAGGATTCACTGATAACCAAGACCTTAAACCCACCTTCTAGTAGTGAATTCTGAAAGCAGACTGTTTTGAATCTCATGTGCAATAATCTGGTTAACTCTGTATGGATCGTAAATGAATCTTGCAGATCGAGCTGAATGAGATTTGATTGTCCATGAGAAAAATATATCTGAATTGCACTTTTTTGGTTCCCATAACCAAAACATTGTCTCAGTACAGTGTAAAACACGGATCGCCTGGAATGTCGGTCTGTCATTCACAAAACTATCGACAGCGAAAGGTGCAAGTTTCCGGAGAAGTAAGGCTAGTCTGTTAAGCGTAATGTGAAGGTATACATTGCTAGAGGGCAGCGTCATGTACAGTGACATGTGTTTACACGAAATACGGAAGTCATAATTAATAATTATTCAGGCTCGAAAACGAGGTTCGAGCTATTCCAACTTTTTTTGTCGAGTCCTTCCTGAAGCGGAACTTGGGTCACAAATGAGAAAAGGTTAATTTCTTTGGAAGGGGGCGCAGAGGGCAATGGATCGTCTAATTAAATGATACATGTGTACTTGTAGAACACATCTTACGAGACAGACCTAGTAAACCCAAGTCTAAATCTCTGTTTACCGTTTCCTTCCATAGAGATTGCCACCGAGAACTAATTTGTTTTGCAAAGTCCAACGGCACAATGGGTGATAAACAGTCATGGAATAGAGTTAATACACACATTGCACGGTGCTAGACGTGATTTATATCACAGACTAGAAAGTAATACACACACACACACACATTGCACGGTGCTAGACGTGATTTATATCACAGACTAGAAAGTAATACACACACACACACATTGCACGGTGCTAGACGTGATTTATATCACAGACTAGAAAGTAATACATACACACACACACACATTGCATAGTGCTAGACGTGATTTATATCACAGACTAGAAAGTAATACACACACACACACATTGCACAGTGCTAGACGTGATTTATATCACAGACTAGAAAGTAATACACACACACACACACGTTGTATGGAGCTAGACGTGATTAATATCACAGACTAGACAGTTATACACACACACACACGTTGTATGGAGCTAGACGTGATTTATATCACAAACTAGAAAGTAATACACACACACACATTGCACTGTGCTAGACGTGATTTATATCACAGACTAGAAAGTAATACACACACACACACGTTGTATGGAGCTAGATGTGATGTATATCACAGACTAGAAAGTAATACACACACACACACACATTGCACGGTGCTAGACGTGATTAATATCACAGACTAGAAAGTCTCCCGTGAATTTCTTAAAACCCATGACCATCAATAAAATGTATTATTCATAAACAATTGAACTGATACAACTAGTTATTAATAATAAAATACATTTTATGATAGTATTACACACAAAATTGTGCAATACAATAACTTCAGAATTAAAAAAAAACCCAGTTGATATATCTTAGACATTTTTGTAGTGGAGATTGGCAGACATAACTTGAGAAGGGTTTACTGTAAACATTATAATATTTCAAATTTTGGATTTGTGTTTTCGGTTTCAGTGCGCATAAAAAGGGTTGCGCGTAAGTAAGAAAAGTGAAGAACATGTACTACAAAAAAAGAAAGAATATTGAAATAAAGATAGATTACTTATTAGCAAACGTGAGCACTTCGGAATCACCCGATTCAGATTGAAAAGTACTACACATAAAGATATTGCTAAAAATCTGCACCTTTTATATTTGTGATTGTACAATCATCTTGTTATTTCAATGATCTTCCATTTTGAAGTTCGGCTAAATCCAATAACATCGATGACGAACGAATGCAAATACCTAGACAATAGCCCCTAGAACAATGGATGGAAATATGGCTACTTCAAATCAACAGCTAAACCAATGGATGGAATTATGGCTACTTCAAATCAACATCTAGAACAATGTATGGAAATATGGCTACTTTAAATCAACAGCTAGAACAATGGATGTTAATATGGATACTTCAAATCAACAGCTAGAACAATGGATGGAAATACGGCTACTTCAAATCAACAGCTAGAACAATAGATGGATATATGGCTACTTCAAATCAACAGCTAGAACAATGGATCGAAATATGGATACTTCAAATCAAATGCTACAAAGGTTAGTCATATGTTATCCTAATGATTGTATTATATTACTTCACAATCATAATTTCAAAGTCAAGTAAATTCCTCACTACGAGAATTGATGTCAGCTAAACAAACTAGGTTCAAATCTTGTCAGAAACAGTCTTGGATGTTCTCTACAATTTGTATTGCTTATCTGCAACAGTCGTAGATTTTCTCTACAATTTGTTGCTTGTCTACAACAGCCTTGGATTTTCTCCACAATTTGTTGCTTGTCTACAACAGCCTTGGATTTTCTCCACAATTTGTTGCTTGTCTACAACAGACTCATATTTTCTCTACAATATTTTGGTGGTTTCCAATAATGTATGTTATTAACTTACCTATGAAAGACTGAATATATTTCCAAAAAATTAAAAAAAGTTTTCTCCATTAACGATTTACCGTTGAACATACGCCACACGACTTTGAATTGCACTACAATAAAATATAATATTTTAATAAAATGGTTTTGTAAAGTGTCTTGCTCTGTGGCTCTGTGCATCCAGACCGTTCAGGAATCAATGGCAAACTACTGAAAGTATTTAGAAATTTCTAGAAAATCAACACAGCCAAAAAATTATGGGTTGATGTATAGGATGTACTACTAATATGTTTATAAATTTTACAAATATTCACTAACATCAAAGGAATTCGCCGATGTGTAAAATCCGCGATGAATTTGAACTTATTGTTATAATGTTTGTAATGTTATAAGTATTCTAATTCTGATCGCAACGAATTAGAAGAATATCTGCATTAGTTGTCGAAAAAAGAGTGTATCAGACTTTGTGCAGAATTTTTGAAACGACCAATACCGTAACTTGTAATCGTTGTCTGGAATAGTGTACGCGAGAAGGTGCACATACACGCCGGCACGAACAAGCTCACACACTTCTCCTAATCACTTACAAACTGTGTAATATGTTCTTATCAATGGAGTTGAGCAAGAGAGTTCTTCAGAGCTATGTAACGCCGATTCTAACATGTGGCTACGAGCTGTGGACAATAAATAAACAGTATAGAGGAAATTGAGAGGAAACTGAGAGGAAACAGAGGAAACTGAGATGCGATTCTGTAGAAGAAAGATGAAAACATCATGGCAGAGCTGTAGATGCGATCTCATCAAGGAGGGAGTTGGGGGAGATTACCTAATAATATAAAATAAAAGAGGTCATTCGTGCGTTTTCATGTATCACATCGCCAAATCGTTTTCATGTGTTAAATCATGAAATAATATTCATGTGTTGAATCATGAAATAATATTCATGTGTTAAATCATGAAATAATTTTCATGTGTTAAATCATAAAATAATATTCATGTGTTAAATCATGAAATAATTTTCATGCGTTAAATCATGAAATAATATTCATGTGTTAAATCATGAAATAATATTCATGTGTTAAATCATGAAATAATATTCATGTGTTAAATCATGAAATAATATTCATGTGTTAAATCATGAAATAATTTTCATGTGTTAAATCATAAAATAATATTCATGTGTTAAATCATGAAATAATTTTCATGCGTTAAATCATGAAATAATATTCATGTGTTAAATCATGAAATAATATTCATGTGTTAAATCATGAAATAATTTTCATGTGTTCAATCATGAAATAATTTTCATGCGTTAAATCATGAAATAATATTCACGTGTTAAATCATGAAATAATATTCATGTGTTAAATCATGAAATAATATTCATGTGTTAAATCATGAAATAATATTCATGTGTTAAATCATGAAATATTATTCATGTGTTAAATCATGAAATAGTATTCATGTGTTAAATCATGAAATAATATTCATGTGTTAAATCATGAAATAATTTTCATGTGTCAAATAGTTTTCATGTGTCAAATCGTAAAATAGCTTGCACGTGTCAAATCGTTTAAAAAAAAATGAATAACGATCTGGTGATATTTTTTGTGAAAAATCACTCAAAGGGGTGGGTAGGGCGAATAATGACATTCTTTGGATGTTTATCCGCCTTGTGTCCGAATTCCTAGAACTATAAGTCATGATACCGTCGTGTCTTAATGGAGTGGGGTATACCCTCCAACCTCCACCCCCTTATCTACGTGACTGCACCATGGATAGTTGTTGAAAAGTTAACCAGGAAGTGAAGGAAAAGCTAACCAGGAAGTGAAGGAAAAGCTAACCAGGAAGTGAAGGAAAAGCTAACCAGGAAGTGATGGAAAAGCTAACCAGGAAGTGATAGAAAAGCTAACCAGGAAGTGACGGAAAAGCTAACCAGGAAGTGATGGGAAATCTAACCAGGAAGTGATATGATGGAAAAGCTAACCAGGAAGTGATGGAAAAGCTAACCAGGAAGTGATGGGAAATATAACCAGGAAGTGATGGAAAAGCTAACCAGGAAGTGATGGAAAAGCTAATCAGGAAGTGATGGAAAAGCTAACCAGGAAGTGATGGAAAAGCTAACCAGGAAGTGATGGAAAAGCTAACCAGGAAGTGATGGAAAAGCTAACCAGGAAGTGATGGAAAAGCTAATCAGGAAGTGATGAAAAAGCTAACCAGGAAGTGATGGAAAAGCTAACCAGGAAGTGATGGAAAAGCTAACCAGGAAGTGATGGAAAAGCTAACCAGGAAGTGATAGAAAAGCTAATAAGGAAGTGATGAAAAAGCTAAGCAGGAAGTGATGGAAAAGCTAACCAGGAAGTGATGGAAAAGCTAACCAGGAAGTGATAGAAAAGCTAACCAGGAAGTGATGGAAAAGCTAAGCAGGAAGTGATGGAAAAGCTAACCAGGAAGTGATGGAAAAGCTAACCAGGAAGTGATGGAAAAGCTAACCAGGAAGTGATGGAAAAGCTAACCAGGAAGTGATGGAAAAGCTAATCAGGAAGTGATGGAAAAGCTAACCAGGAAGTGATGGAAAAGCTAACCAGGAAGTGATGGAAAAGCTAACCAGGAAGTGATGGAAAAGCTAACCAGGAAGTGATAGAAAAGCTAATCAGGAAGTGATGGAAAAGCTAAGCAGGAAGTGATGGAAAAGCTAACCAGGAAGTGATGGAAAAGCTAACCAGGAAGTGATAGAAAAGCTAACCAGTAAGTGATGGAAAAGCTAAGCAGGAAGTGATGGAAAAGCTAACCAGGAAGTGATAGAAAAGCTAACCAGGAAGTGATGGAAAAGCTAAGCAGGAAGTGATGGAAAAGTTAACCAGGAAGTGACGGAAAAGCTAACCAGGAAGTGATGAATCAAATGTTGCTAGACCATGGTAACTGAACAATATCATAAACAGACAATCTTTATATGTTGGATACGTTGTGAAACAGTAAATTCTGGAGAACAAAATTACATCCTGCAAGTTAGAAGGTAAGAGAGATTGATGACGTTGTGTAACAGAAAGTTCTGAAGAACAAATTAGAACCTGCAAGATAGAAGGTAAGAGAGATTGATGACGTTGTGTAACAGAAATACCTGGAGAACAAAATTACAACCTGCAAGATAGAAGGTAAGAAAGATTAATGATGGCATATTAGATAGTCTGACATTGTGACATAGCAAAAAACTGTAACAACTATCCTGAAAAATAATACTAGATTTAAATAATAGCGGAAATCCATGGTCAATTTTCCAAAAAAAAACAAGGCTCCTGATGATGATAACTATGAACATAAACTCAACAAATAACTCGCTAAAGTAAACAATAAACAATGTAAAAAAATGTTTATGATGAACTGTGTAAGATTTAATATGGTTTCAATGCTTAGACTCACCACAGAAAGAGGAAATCTATTGCCGAACTCCTTAAAAATTACAAACACCAAATAACATCTACAAAACACTAGAAATTTCATGATCTAGAAACTGCTTCTAGAAAAAAAGCCAGCTTGCATCTCTTTCTCTGAAACAATAATAGAACCGTTCCATAATTTTACACTGCGCGGTTTAATCTACAATGACGTCAGAAGAAACCGCGCGTTTTGTTGTGATGAAAATAAAACCTTCTTGTGTTCATGTTCAATGCTGAGATTAAAGCAATGGGATTTGGAGGATGCAGACCCGGGACATCTGTCAGCTAAGGGGATTTTAAAAATGTGTGGAAAGTTCATTCATTTGTGAATATTTAAGTTTTTAAAATTTAAGAAATATCGCGTTGCGTTAATTTATGTTCATTGACGTGAAGTCAATACAATTTCTGCTGGGCTGTCACGATGGGCAAAACTATTAGAAAATATCAAATGTCTTGTTAAAATGTTCACAAGACATTGCTGTCAATTTGTTTATGGAAAAGTTCTTTTAAAAAAACAGATAATTAATCAGTAAATTGCTCAGTAGATTGCGTAGATAGAAAAAAGCTAGATTGTTATGTATAAACATTTATGAAATATTGGTGAAAATGTTTTAAATAGTTTCAAATGGCGTAAAGGATCGACTTAGTTGTAAATCCCCACTCCCTGTATGTAATCTATCCATCTAAAAGAGCAGCATGCCTCTAACAGAAAGCACAATCATCAGATTGAAGTACGATCAGCAGATTGATCACAATCATCAGATTGTAGCCCGAACATCAGATTGAAGCACAATAATCAGATTGATCACAATCATCAGATTGAAGTACGATCATCAGATTGAAGCACAATCATCAGATTGTAGTATGATCATCAGATTGAAGCACAATCATCAGATTGTAGTACACTCATCAGATTGAAGCACAATCATCAGATTGCAGTACAATCATTAGATTGAAGTACGATCATAAAACTGAAGCACAATCAGCAGATTGAAGCACAATCATCAGATTGCAGTACGATAATCAGATTGAAGCACAATCATCAGATTGTAGTACGATCAGATTTAAGCACTATAATCAGATTAAATCACAATCATCAGATTGTAGTATTATCATCAGATTGAAGCACAATCATCAGATTGTAGTACAATCATCAGATTGAATCACAATCATCAGATTGTAGTACGATCATCATATTGAAGCACACTCATCAAATTGCAGTTCGATTATCAGATTGAAGCAGAACCGTCAGATTGCAGTACAGTCATCAGATTGTAGTATGCTCAGATTGAAGCACGCTCAGCAGATTGAAGTGCAATCATCAGATTGAAGTACGATCATTAGATTGCAGTACGATCATCAGATTGAAGCACAGTCATCAGCTTGAAGCACAATTATCAGATTGAAGCACAATAATCAGATTGTAGTACAATCATCAGAATGAAGTACGATCATTAGATTGAAGTACGATGATCAAATTGAAGCACAATCATCTGATTGAAGTATAATCATCAGATTGTAGTACGCTCAGATTGAAGCATGATCATCAGATTGAAGCACAATCATCAGATTGTAGTACGATTATCAGATTTTAGTACGATTATCAGATTGTAGCACGCTCATAAGATTGTAGTACGATCATCAGATTGTAGTACGATCGTCAATTTGAAGTACAATCATCAGATTGTAGTACGATCATCAGATTGAATCAAAATCATCAGATTGTAGCACAATCATCAGACTGAATCATAATCATCAGATTGAAGCACGATCCGCAGATTGAGAAAATTGAATAAATTTCTTTCAAGATATCTTTATTACGTTGTTATCTGTCTATGGTTTTCTCAACATTCTTCTATTAAACCACTTCTCTACAACCTCCACATCATTATTTTCTTGTACTTTTATGCTGAGTGTCCAAGATTTACTCAGCTTTGGTTCTATATAACTCATAAGGACTCTCTCACCTCAACAGGTAAAGATGTATTGCAAATTATCCTCTTAATGCTGGGTAATATTGCCTTTACCTGGGAAAATTAAATTTTGACTGCTTCAATACATATACACACAAATATTTGAAAACTTGACTTATTATTATTAGGTATTACTAGTGAGTGTGTCCATTCAGCGGGACAATGTTTTGTGTTTCATATACTCTAGCAGATTTTTGCCATAATATTTACCACATTAATTCCCCCATATTTCAAGAGTTCTGCTGGGATGTTGTCTACACCAGGTGACTTCCCTCCTTTCAATGTTCGTATGGCCTCTTTTATTTCATCTACTAGAGTTTCTGCATTTCCTATTTCTGTTACTTAGTTCAGAATTCTCTAATATCGAGTAGTCGGGACTACACTTGCAGTTATACAGCTCCTTGCAATACTCTGTCCATCTTTTGACTGTATCTGTTGTTTCATTGAGTATCTTTCCGTGTTTGTCTTCTACCATAGATATCTGTTATCTTTTTGGCTGTGTTATCTTTCTTAGAGTGTCGTATGCTACCTTATCGTTTCTGTGTTTATATCCTGCATTGATTGTTTCACATTGTTTCTTTAGCCGCACTTTTTGTGTTTGTGTCATTTTCCTTCTGATGTTGTTATTTATTTTGCTATATTGCTCTGCCATGTAGGGGCTTCTTTCGTAATGTTTTTTATTTCCCTCCTCTCGTCGCACAATTTCAGGATGTCCTCTGGTACCCAAAGTTTGTGTGTTCTTCTTGTCTCTAAGGTTTCTGTTGCTGAATCTAATAAAGTTCCTTTCATGGTTTCTGTGAGAGAGTTAAAATCTTCATTTACAAGGTTTAGAGCTACAAATTCTCCTTCGACTGTTCCCTCAAAAGATCTCTACTATTTCTGGATCTTTCAATTTTTCTACATTAAATCTTAATCGTGTGCATTTGTTTTGAGTATGACATTGAGAAATTTAATTGTGGTCGTCACTAGAACCATATCATGGTCGCTACCGACGTCTGTTCCTAGAAAAGTTCTTGTTTGTGCTTTGTTTATGCTGGACTTGATTTTTTTTCTCCGTGTAAGAATGAAATCAATTTGATTATGTATGTCTGCTTTTTGAGCATGTCACGTTGTTCTTCTGAAAAGCTTGTGCGGAAATAGTGTATCTGCAAGAGTGAGTTTAAATTTATTGGCAAAATCCAATAGTCTTAGTTTTCGTTCATTCATTTCTCTTGCTTCAAATTTCCCTACTGTGCCGGCCCATTGGTCATAAACGTCTGGTCCCGTTTTTGTGTTTCAGTCACCTAGTACTATATCAATATATCTCTTATGGGGATCTCCTTTATTGTGTCTTCTTGTGTTTCATAAAATGCGTTTATCCCCTCTTCGTCATAGTCAGCAGTTGGGGCATAAACTTGAATGACTGTGATGGTTTCGGGTCTAGCTGCTACACTTATTGTTGGTATTATTATTAAGTCTGCTGTTTATAGGGGTGCATGTAATGTAAGAGTGAACTTTCTCTTTGTGAACTATTAATCCCACTCCGTGTTGGTGTTTTACTTTCTCTTTCTGAACTATAAATCCCACTCCGTGTTGGTGTTTTACTTTCTCTTTGTGAACTATAAATCCCACTCCGTGTATGTGTTTTACTTCACTCCACTATACCATAATTTATGACCGTCATTGGTTGTTATTTCACCAAATTCCACCACCTTACCCCTGCCATGCCCATGATGTCCCATGTGTACTTGTTCAGCTCGTGAAAGATCGCTGACCTTTCCGGAAGCGTAAAGAGTGCATACATTCCATGTGCCGATTTAAGTGTCATAGTAAAACCCAATTCATAGCCAAGTGTCATAATAAAACCCAAATCATGACCAAGTGTTATAGCAATACTCAAATCATGGCCACGTGTCATAGTAATACTCAAATCATGGCCAAGTGTCATTGTAAAACCCAATTCATGGCCAAGTGTCATAATAAAACCCAATTCATGACCAAGTGTTATAGTAATACTCAAATCATGACCAAGTGTCATAGTAAAACCCAAATCATGACCAAGTGTCATAGTAAAACCCAAATCATGGCCAAGTGTCATAGTAAAACTCAAATCATGGACAAGTGTCATAGTAAAACCCAATTCATAGTCAAGTGTCATAGTAATACTCAAATCATGACCAAGTGTCATAGTAAAACCCAATTCATGACCAAGTGTCATAGTAATACTCAAATCATGACCAAGTGTCATAGTAAAACCCAATTCATATTCAAGTGTCATAGTAATACTCAAATCATGGCCAAGTGTCATAGTAAAACCCAATTCATATTCAAGTGTCATAGTAATACTCAAATCATGACCAAGTGTTATAGTAATACTCAAATCATGGCCAAATGTCATAGTAAAACCCAAATCATGGCGCTTGTCATGTAAACACAAACTTTTAGTATAGAGCTCTTCCTCTACACAGAATGTGGTCTATAGAACAGTTGTGCTGTGTGTCACCATTTTATTAATGGCACAACACATCCGACTTCGGCATATTCTCTTGGTAAATTTTATTGTAGTAGAAATTAGTATAAATGCACAGACAGTGAAACACGAGCACGTAATAATGTGGATCACACAATTTGTAGATCATGAGAGCATTGTGATTTTGAATCTAGGAAAACACCAGCCAACAAAACAAGCACACGAAGCCGTGATGCATGGGAGCAAATCTGACAACAAAACAAGCACACGAAGCCGTGATCATGGGAGCAAATCTGACAACAAAACAAGCACACGAAGCCGTGATGCATGGGAGCAATTCTGACGACAAAACAAGCACACGAAGCCGTGATGTATGGGAGCAATTCTGACAACACAACAAACACGAAGCCGTGATGTATGGGAGCTGTTCTGACAACACAACAAGCACACGAAGCCGTGATGCATGGAAGCAAATCTGAAAAAAACAAGCACACGAAGCCGTGATGCATGGAAGCAATTATGACAACACAACAAGCACACGAAGCCGTGATGTATGGGAGCTGTTCTGAAAAAAAAACAAGCACACGAAGTCGTAATGTATGTTTGTTTGTTTGTTTTGCGTTCACTCCATTGTAACCATCACGGATATCCGTGCGATTTCCGCCAGGAGCGTGATTACGTTGTGCCACCGTTATGCGCCTTATAGGCCTAGCACATCCGATTTCGGCATGCCTTGACAATTCGGGTGGGCTACCCTTAGCCTGTGACAGCCTCTATATCTGTCTCCAGGCACGCGTAGTGGCGACTCTTCGCCCAGACGATTTTTGCTCTCATCTGACTCGTACGAGGTGTTCCACTGTCTATGAACTTGCCTCGTGTAATTGGATGTGCTGTGCCTGTGCCCATTTGGTACTGAACCGTTTCTCATCCGTGAGCCTGGTTCCTTAAGGGGAAGAACTCAACAGAGGAGTTGAACCCTGGCTCTTTCGCCCTCTTAGCCGAGGTGTCATTCACCGACATCGTGTACCCCTCGTCCAAGTTCGAGTCTCACACCACGTGTTTGAGAGCAAGGCGTTCTCGAGCTGAGCGTCCTTGTCCCAATAGCGCCTGAGCCCATCAGGTACTGAACCCTTTCTCTCTTCAAATGTATTTCCGGTGTAGGAAAACCTGACAGTAGAGTTGGGCCAGGGCTAAATCGTTGTCCCTTTTGTGCCTGAGCCCATCGGGTACGGAACCTTTTCTCTCTGCAAGTGTACTTCCGGTATAGGAAACCTTGACAGTAGAGTTGGGCCAGGACTACCATCGTTGTCCCTTTCTTGCCTAAGCCAATCGGGTACAGAACCCTTTCTCTTCGCGAGCATATTTTCGATTTAGGAAGGCTCGACATTAGAGTTGGATTAGGTCTTCTTGCTGTACCAAACGCCAATGAATGGGTCTGGGTCTCTGCCTGTAAGGAACACAGGTAACTAGAAGCTCGTCTCGAGCTGACGGAGCTTGTAGTTCCCCTTTCCTAGGGACTTTTCACTTTCTATTTGCAGTTCGCGCTGCCCTCTAGCGCTGTTCTGCCCTTTCATTGTACTCGGTATGAAATCTATTTGTCTCTCGCCATGCATCTACCTTTACGTGCATTTTACATTGGCCGTCCCTCAAATGTTCGGACTGGACTGACTAGCTTCACTGTATATCGACAGTGTCACTATATGTGGTGATGCTGGTAGTGTCGGAGATATTGTCTGTCTCTTGTGCAGTCAAATATCTTTCCATCTGCTACCTCCACTTTCTCGGACACGATCCCCAAAAGATTTGGCCAGAATCAGCTCGAGCTGCTGTAGTTCTGTTTCCAGGGTGCACCGCGTGGAGGTACATTTGGGATCTTGGTTATCTGCTAACCCTGGGTCCGCCTAGAGCAATGCGTTCCATTTGCACCCCGAGGTGATGTATGGAAGCTGCTCTAAAAACAAAACAGGCACACGAAGCCGTGATGTATGTGAGCTGCTCTGTAAACAAAACAAGCACACGAAGCCGTGATGAATAGGAGCTTCTCTGACATCAAAACAGGCACACGAAGCCATGATGTATGGGAGCAGCTCTGTAAACAAAACAAGCACACGAAGCCGCGATGCATGGAAGCAATTCTGAAAAAAAAACAAGCACACGAAGCCGTGATGTATGGAAGCAATTCTGAAAAAAAAAAAAACAAGCACACGAAGTCGTGATGCATGGAAGCAATTCTGACAACACAACAAGCACACGAAGCCGTGATGCATGGGAGCTGTTCTGAAGAAAAAAAAACAAGCACACGAAGTCGTGATGTATGGAAGCTGCTCTAAAAACAAAACAGGCTTTTGAAGCCATGATGTATGGGAGCAGCTCTGGCAAAATGAATTGCAAACATCTGGTAATACGAGATGCATGGGCGCAGCTCTGAAAAAATTATTTGCAAACATCTGTTTTAAAAATTGTCATTTTTTCATAGTAATCCCCAGAATCACTACAAGTCAACATTGCTTACTAAAACACGTTTAAGAATTTCAATATATTGACAATTTATTTGCAACAGTCTTTATTTCTACTTGAATTTTCCTTCTCAAACTCCTGTACGTTAGCAGGATGTAGTCCGGAGAACAGATGAGAGGGTTTGCAGCCTAGCTGCTATATTTGAATCTTTCGGACTGACACATCCAATTTCAACAAGGATTCTGAGTTGCTGTGAGCTATAGGGGATGGTACAGCCAATTTCACGTCCAAAACCTCCTTAGTTGCCTCTTAGAGCCTGCATTGCAAGTAACAATGTCATTGCTCCTCTTTCGGGTTTTCTCACACTGGGGAGGCCGCAAATAAAATAGCAGACATTACTCGACATGAAACTTCACAGAGAGAATGGGAAAAAAAACAAAAACACCCGATAAACGGATAATAAAATGCAAAACATGAAACTGATTACTGTGCAATGCTATTATCAGAACGCACAATTTAATCTATCCAAGATGACAATAAAAAAAATACAGGTCTAGACGGAAAGATAAGGCAGAAAATAAGACGAAGTTGATAATGTCAAACGCTTGAAGAGATAAACGAATGTAGGAGATATAGAGAACAATGCGATGTTTGAAGAGATACATGTATGTACAGGACACGGAGAGCGGTACGTTTTTGAAGAGATAAATGAATGTACAGGACAGAGAACAATATGGGGCTTCTATAAATTAAGTCAAGAAATAGGGGAAGGGAATTTGAAAAAAAACTAACGTGTGTGGGGAGTGGTTTGGTTAAACAAAAGTTGACGTCAAGAATAATGTTTTTTTAATACACCAAATAAAATGTTTGAATTACCGGTTAGATTTTCTTTCCCCAAAAACATGAATAAAACATGTATTTTCGCCGTATTTTTTCTGCAATATTTGGGTGCGAGTATGTGAATATGTTCGTGTGTCTGTGTATGTGTGCATGAGGAAGGGAGGGAGCTTCATATTTAAAACATAATTAAGAAGTGGAAGTCAATGAATTCGTGATAGCTGCCGGCAAGGTGGGGGTGTCATGAGTTGAGACCGCTGAAAGAATACTATAGACATGTGTGCTCATGATGCGAGACCCCCGGTGAGTACTACATACCTGTGAGCTCATGATGCATGACCGTCGGTAGAGTACTACAGACCTGTGCGCCTATGATCTAGAAGGCTGGTTTTTCAGTGATTTATTATTTCTGTGCGTTTCTTTGATCAACGTTGGCTATTTTTTTGCAGACGCCTTCAGTTATACAAATTGAATTCCAACAGATATCAAGACAATCATGAAAAACATAACGAATGAAGTCTTGTTTATTTTCAGCTGCAAGGTCTTCTATACTGCAGATGATCATGGACAAGTGGATCAAAATTTGACAAAATATTTGTGACGTAATTTATGGACAATCAGGTATTATGGATAAACCAGGGATTCTCAACCTTTCATAGGACGACCGTCACCCATATGCAATCGTTGATGCTCTTGAGCATTTTGTAACTGACAGAGTGCGTGCGGCACATGTCTCTAAGAGAGTATCATGTTAAGAACGTCTGCTCTAAAAGAACGTACTTGATATAGAGAAGAATATGACAGATCTTTGATTCAAGCTCAAACAGCTGAAATAGCGCCTTGAATTCTATGTCATTTGCGCAATTGTGTGAAGAAAATGAGGATGCCTTTTCATCAATTGCTCCGTGACAATGAAGTGCGCTGGTTCTCTAAAGGCTTCAAGACCGTGTTAAAGATTTTGAATAATAAATATCCCATTTTGAAAGATAATTTAATCAAATAAAAACCAGATATTATTTATTTAACTGATTTGTTTACTAAATTTAATGAGGTTAATTTGCAGTTACAAGATGACAGTCTGAATTTAATGAGGTTCATTTGCAGTTACAAGATGACAATCTGAATTTAATGAGGTTCATTTGCAGTTACAAGATGACAGTCTGAATTTAATGAGGTTCATTTGCAGTTACAAGATGACAGTCTGAATTTAATGAGGTTCATGTGCAGTTACAAGATGACAGTCTGAATTTAATGAGGTTCATTTGCAGTTACAAGATGACAGCCTGAATTTAATGAAAACAAAGTCCATCATTGCAGCTTCTCTTGGAAGAATAAATCTCATGAAACAAAATATTGGACAACACCCATTTTCCCAGTTCCCGAAATTGTCACTGATAAACGCCCTAGGTGAGGTCTACGTTCAACATTTAAATGTAATTCACACAGAAATTAAAACCAGCTTTAAGGATGTTTTGACTATGGAAATACCACAGTGAATTATCAATCCATACGGTGACATTGAAGAATCGGATGTCATATTTCAAGAAGAGCTGTTCGGAATAAGCACGAATGTAGAACTTAAGGTGCAGTTCAGAAATGAGTAACAGCATTTCTGGTTTCAGAAATATATATCTGTTGCTTATCCCGCATAATGGACTATCGCATGAAAGTTTTTGAAATATTTTCCATCTTCTTACCTCAAGGAAAGGGGTTATAGCGCGGTTGCCAATCTTCTTATGATAAAAAGATATCGAGTCTAAATCATTAGACGTGGAGATTTAAGACTATACCTCACTAATCGGAAGAAAAAAAAATGAACAATTGCTATCGGAGTATCAGGTTCATCCCTCTCATTAACAGCTTTATTTGTGGATTTATTTTTTGGTAGGAAATTTACTAGGTTCTGATTTGTTCCGCACATATCCAAATGTTTACGTGACTTCTACTAGGTTCTGATTTGTTCCGCACATATCCAAATGTTTACGTGACTTCTACTAGGTTCTGATTTGTTCTATCCAAATGTTTACGTGACTTCTACTAGGTTCTGATTTGTTCTATCCAAATGTTTACGTGACTTCTACTAGGTTCTGATTTGTTCTATCCAAATGTTTACGTGACTTCTACTAGGTTCTGATTTGTTCTATCCAAATGTTTACGTGACTTCTACTAGGTTCTGATTTGTTCTATCCAAATGTTTACGTGACTTCTACTAGGTTCTGATTTGTTCTATCCAAATGTTTACGTGACTTCTACTAGGTTCTGATTTGTTCTATCCAAATGTTTACGTGACTTCTACTAGGTTCTGATTTGTTCTATCCAAATGTTTACGTGACTTCTACTAGGTTCTGATTTGTTCTATCCAAATGTTTACGTGACTTCTACTAGGTTCTGATTTGTTCTATCCAAATGTTTACGTGACTTCTACTAGGTTCTGATTTGTTCTATCCAAATGTTTACGTGACTTCTACTAGGTTCTGATTTGTTCTATCCAAATGTTTACGTGACTTCTACTAGGTTCTGATTTGTTCTATCCAAATGTTTACGTGACTTCTACTAGGTTCTGATTTGTTCTATCCAAATGTTTACGTGACTTCTGAATAAATAGTGTGCATGATCTTCTTATTTTATTAAAAACAATTGTCCACTCTACAAAAATAATCCTATCAAAGTGAGCAGGACTGTGTCAGATATCAAAAACACATTATATGTGGATATGTTTAGGTTGGGAGCCGCGTTAGCGCAGTGGTTAGCGCACTGGCTTCGCATATAAGTGATCCTGGGTTCATTCCCCAGTTGAGGCGGAGATGTTTTCAGATCGCAACGGCTCCCAGGTCGACCCAGCCTTAAATGGGTACCGGATTAATCAGGGAAGTAAAGACTGCGAGGGAGAGGAGATGGCTACCGCCCTCATTTGCAGAGCCTTTGAAATGTGAGATCGCTAACATCTCACACCCCTACGGCATTAATAAATGCTATGGGTTACTTTACTTATGTTTAGGTAAATATAATATTAGACAGGCGGGAGGAGGTCTCTGGAAAATCACAAATATCTGCAAGGAGTCTACGAGGCAAAACGTTTGGGAACCACTGCTTTATACGATCCCCATTTACAACTTCAGGGATCTCTTTGGAATTTTAGTATGGACATAAGAAAAACTTAAGGGATCTATTTGTCATATTGGTTAAATTGTTTGAATTGTGTTCAAGAGTCAAATAGAAATAGTCAAATATGCCAAATAGAACCCATGTCGTGACGCCTTGTTTACAGGCACAGTGGAGTCACTGTGCAGCACATCCTTTTATAACAAATAGCACTATATAACAACACTTTACACTTTACGTAGAAAATCCACAGTTACATCTATTCTATATTCTGTGTACTGTATATAGCGAATTTCTGTTATTACGACATATTTTGTCGGTCCGGATGAAGTTGTTATAACAAAATTTCACTGTAAATTTCTCGAAGTTTCATAAGGCATTATCGATTAAAGCTACAGTGTTACGTGTGATGAATGGCAATAATCGCTGGTAACTCGCTGCTTCTTTAACATGACTGCCCTATCTTTGCTGTTATCCGAATGTTAGTCTGGCGGACAGGAGCGTCTCATCAAACGAAATTGATGGGAACCCACAAAAACCTAAAACAAAACTACTTTTCATGATGCTAGCATATTCATTGAGGAAGGAGGAATCAATCCAGCATTTTTTGCTGTAGTGATTTTCTAGGTAATATAAGTACGTTCAGTAGTTTGCCATTGTTTTCTGGATTTATGGATGCACATTTGCCTGTGTCTGGTTTCAAACACGGTACATTGGACGTCACATACGCACTCTGTACCAGGTCGTACCAGAGTTGAACACATACGCGCTCTGTAACACGCCGCCACAGAGTTGAACACATACGCGCTCTGTAACACGCCGCAACAGAGTTGAACACATAGGCGCTCTGTAACATGCCGGCACAGAGTGGAACACATACGCGCTCTGTAACACGCCGGCACAGAGTGAAACACATACGCGCTCTGTAACACGCCATCACAGAGTTGAGAACATACACGTTCTGTAACACGCCGCCACAGAGTTGAGCACATACGCGCTCTGTACTACGCCGTCACTGAGTTGAGCACATACGCGCTCTGTAACACGCCGGAACAGAGTGGAACACATACGCGCTCTGTAAAACGCCGACACAGAGTGGAACACATACGCGCTCTGTAACACGCCGGGACAGAGTTGAACACATACGTGCTCTGTATCTGTTACTGTGAAACGATAGTGTGCTACCGTTCCCTCTCAGAACGAAACGTTACTGTGCTGCTGTTCCCTCCCACAACGAAACTTTACTATGCTACTGTTCCCTCCCACAATGAAACGTTACCGTGATACTGTTCCTTCTCACAACGAAACGTTACCGTGATACTGTTCCTTCTCACAACGAAACGTTACCGTGATACTGTTCCTTCTCACAACGAAACGTTACTGTGCTGCTGTTCCCTCCCACAACGAAACTTTACTATGCTACTGTTCCCTCCCACAACGAAAAGTTACTGTGCTGCTGTTCCCTCCCACAACGAGAAGGTACTGTGATACTGTTCCTTCTCACAACGAAACGTTACTGTGCTACTGTTCCCTCCCACAACTAAACGTTACTGTGCTACTGTTCCCTCCCACAACGAAACGTTACTGTGCTGCTGTTCCCTCCCACAACGAGAAGGTACTGTGCTACTGTTCCTTCTCACAACTAAACGTTACTATGCTACTGTTTCCTCCCACAACGAAATGTTACTGTGCTGCTGTTCCCTCCCACAACGAGAAGGTACTGTGCTACTGTTCCCTCCCACAACGAAACGTTACTGTGCTACTGTTTCCTCCCACAACGAGAAGGTACTGTGCTACTGTTCCTTCTCACAACTAAACGTTACTGTGCTACTGTTTCCTCCCACAACTAAACGTTACTGTGCTACTGTTTCCTCCCACAACTAAACGTTACTGTGCTACTGTTTCCTCCCACAACTAAACGTTACTGTGCTACTGTTTCCTCCCACAACTAAACGTTACTGTGCTACTGTTTCCTCCCACAACTAAACGTTACTGTGCTACTGTTTCCTCCCACAACTAAACGTTACTGTGCTTCTGTTCCCTCCCACAACTAAACGTTACTGTGCTTCTGTTCCCTCCCACAACTAAACGTTACTGTGCTACTGTTCCCTCCCAGAATGAAACGTTATGAGATACTACTGCAATCACATTTTTTATTCTATATCCATTTATACACGTAAAGAATAAAAATGGCGAGATATTCCCCAGAGTGAGACCTCGTGTAGGATAGTGAGATCCATACATCAAATTACGCACATCCTTTCAAACTATCATCAGCTGGAAACGTGACACGAACACTGAATTATGAATATGTGATTAACTGAGTATTGAAATTTTATATGAATTCTCCTGTCAGAATTTCTGTTTCGGGAACAGCACACTTGTCAAATATGTTGGCTCGAAATTTATTGCTATCTGAAACAAGCTGTAAACCTTGATAAGCCGCATTTCATGCTGTGAAATATGGTATGCTAACTATTACAATTTGAGAAGCATCGCAGTTGCCGTAAGAAAGGGAATGTGTGGGGTTATAGCTACGAGTTTGTGCGTTCTGATCACCAGAATGTGTGTGGTTATAGCTACTAGTTTGTGCGTTCTGATCACCAGAATGTGTGGGGTTATAGCTACGAGTTTGTGCGTTCGGATCACCAGAATGTGTTGGGTTATAGCTACGGGTTTGTGCGTTCGGATCACCAGATTGTGTGGGGTTATAGCTACGAGTTTGTGCGTTCGGATCACCAGAATGTGTTGGGTTATAGCTACGGGTTTGTGCGTTCGGATCACCAGATTGTGAGGGGTTATAGCTACGAGTTTGTGCGTTCGGATCACCAGAATGTGTTGGGTTATAGCTACGGGTTTGTGCGTTCGGATCACCAGATTGTGTGGGGTTATACCTACGAGTTTGTGCGTTCGGATCACCAGAATGTGTGGGGCTATAGCTACGAGTTTGTGCGTTCTGATCACCAGAATGTGTGGGGCTATAGCTACGAGTTTGTGCGTTTGGATCACCAGAATGTGTGGGGCTATAGCTACGAGTTTGTGCGTTTGTTTCACCAGAATGTGTGGGGCTATAGCTACGAGTTTGTGCGTTTGGATCACCAGAATGTGTGGGCTATAGCTACGAGTTTGTGCGTTTGGATCACCAGAATGAATGGGGTTATAGCTACGAGTTTGTGCGCTTGGATCACCAGAATGTGTGGGGTTATAGCTACGAGTTTGTGCGTTCGGATCATTAGAATATACGAGCTATTAATGTCTTCAGCCCTATGCTCAATTTATTTTCAAGAGGGGGCGGTGGTGAATATTTCATACTCAGAACTTCTGTGTGTAGCCGGAGCCCGAGAGAGAGGAGCAACGAATAGCAGCACTGTTTACCTTCCATGCATGTCGTAGGAGGCGACTAAAGAGGTTATGGAGTCGAGGTGGCTGTCCCATCCCATATAGGGTCGAAGTGATCAAAGCCATACTAAAACCGAGTGTGCCAGACAGAAGGGCACATATATCGCAGCAATGCTTTAAATCATGCCACAGCGCATACCTTTCTCTGGACTACATCCTGCCAATCTGCAAGAGTTTGAGGACGAACGCAGAAGAAGAAGAATACCCAGAAAAATACGACTCTCAGAGATACTTTAGATGAAGCTGATGATTATGAGAGAGAGAGACGGATGTGCCTCAGAGAGACACATTTGAAGATGCGGTTAGTCAAGTACGGAAAAACCTGTTTACTCGAGTTGCCAGGCGATTCGGTGCCGTTAGAACGGACTTGTTCATGTCCCGTTAGTCTCAAGAATTTTTAATTCATCCTCTTGCGTCCTACTTGCATTCACTTCAATATTAGAGCAAAACCTGGATGAAGTCAGATATATAATCTCTTATTCTTTTTTAATGGGCATTGGTCAGCTGGGTTCTTAACGTGTTCTTGATATAGTTCATTGTAGATATGCATTGATCATATGTGTAAGTACTGTTGAATATCGAGGCTATTGTTTTCCGAGAGCTACCAAGTTGATCTAAGTCCCAGATTTAATCAGGTATTTTCTATGGACATCTAATAATGTCCCATCGCTCGCTCGAAATTTAAATTTTAATACATGGTTGGTTGCTGATCCAGCGGTCCATGGGCTCATGCCCTTTGACCTAATGCCACATTAAATGGCATTATATTGCTGGAAAGTCTGTGGATTTTCGGCCCACCTTGGGACAGAGCCAGAGAATAACTATCACACCTCCAGGAAGGTAGGTTTCAACCTATGTACTGCTCCTAGCCACTGTAACCAAGATAGGGTTCACTGTGCTCATTCCTTGCCACCAATTGACTACTGGTTATGCCGAACTTCTCTATTGCTCCAGGCATGCAAACAAATGTTTAAGTCAAAAGGATTGTCACATCATGAGTCACTGTGCCTCTATAATGGGCCTCAGCCATAGGAAAAACAGAAAAACAGTGATGTCAGTTTCCTCTCCTGTGCTGCACAGTACATCTCTGGCTCCCTCCCAACCATAATTGGGATATATTCAGGTAATACATATATTTTCAGGTACACATGAAACACATTTCAGCAACAAAATAAAAGCATAATGGTATAGATGAAATGCAATCAAGCTTCTATAAGAAGATAACCTCAATATAACGGCATGTCATCCACTAAGGTTTTCTATTGCATGGGTGGTATGTCTAGTTGGTCATTGGTGAGACCCACAGACGCAACCACATGCGTAAATTTTAATACATCATTGCACTGTAATTCATTTAGCTCCATTCGAACATTATCTAGAACAGTGCATATTTCCACATCAAATGGACTGCTTAAAAAGTCTCAAATCACTTGTCATATAACCAATGCCAGCAAAACGGAATGCGAATTGTGATCTCAGTTCGCTTATCACCGAAACAAACATTTTGACGTATATTGGCCTGATCACTTGTAGATTAGGGAAATGTACGTATATTGTTTTCAGAATGTGGCATTCACAATGTTGTAATTTTATTTCAAATTCAATGATATATCCACACGTCTCATGTATAAGATAATTTCTTCCTTGAAGCTGCAAGTTTAAGATGTTTAAATGTTATGTTACATTTACAAGAAATGCCAGATTAGAAATCTATGTGGGGTCACGAAATTCCGAGTGTCTTAATATTTGTACTTTCAAGAAACGTATCAATTTCTTCACCCCAACGTGTTATAATTTTCTAACATATCTCCTCGACTGAGCCAGCGAACTTCGCAGAAGTACAAAATATCCTCGTACTGAGCTTCTGTTTCAAAAACCGGAAAAAAAACCCACACATGTGGGTGTAATCCGTGGTTACCGGATTACCAGAACCACGACCTCTACTATTTTTGATAGTTGTTAAGCTCTGATAAAACCAGATTGGACTAACATCCACGGTTGGAATTAGCTACCTCACCATAAGAAACACATTTCACTTGTGTTTTCAACAATAGTTGTTGAAACTGACGATGCTTCAGTCCCCGAGATAAAGTCTGGTTAACTAACTTCTCCACAAGTTCACATATTTAGCGCACAGTGCTTTCTTGTGTATTACGCAGTGCCAGTGCAATTTTCATACTTTGTGCTGAATTCCAAGACTGTGCATAGTCCAAAGAAAGGAGTGCACTTCCACGGTTTACAGCTTAATTGCGATATCTGCGAATTGTGGCCTGTCACATCCAACTTCAGCATGGCTTCGTGATCACTATAACTCTATGTGGGATGGGGCATCCAAATGTACAACCCCCCCCTTTAGTTACCTCTTACGACATGCGTTAAAGGTAAACAGTGTTGCTATTTTTTTGCTCCTCTTTCTGGCCCCGGTGACACACGTGTGACATTTGTTCTCAAGAAACAAACGATAATTAATTGGACTGAAGTGAAACAGGAAAACTGTTTATCAATAGTGAAGCGACTAGAAAAGGTTGGGGGGGGGGAGTTTGAATGATTGAACAGCCCTGTTAGAAATATCGAACATAACATTCTGTACTAAGTAAAAACTGATGAAATCTGATTTGTCGGACCATTTGCGTAAAACGACAAAACAATGCATTTCGGTTCTTTAGGCTACATCATTTTTGAAATCTAGTAGGATATAATCTTGATACAAGAGATATCCAGCGGGAGTTCGAGAATGATCGAAGAGAAACATTCAGAAACAATTAAATAGGAGGGTAATTGTTCTACCCCCCCCCTATTATGCTTAACCGTTTTAACAAATTAGGTCATCAACCCTCACCCTATTTAGCCAAGTCATATTACGGTCTTGTCAATATCTATTCTCCGATATTTTTTTTAATGTGATTTAGTCTGTGTTTTTTTTTGGAACTGTGCAACGGGTTACTTTGTATTTCTGCTAAAATCTGTTCTCAAGAAACATAAACTGTGCGTGTATTCTACTGAAATGTGAGAAATATCACCGCAGCGCGCTGATAAATATCCCTGGGGCATTCATCAACAAATCACAGCAGAGAAGAAAGCTCAGGATGGTGATGAAATCTGATGAAGCGCAATCATGTAATTGTTACATGCGTTGCGAAATCATGCCGGTATAAAAAAAAGATATAACTAAAATAATTAAATAAATTGCAATAAATATTGGATTAATGTGTTGCTGATTAATTCGTGAGGTAAAAATGTGCGATTTCCTGGATTTGAACTTAGGGCATGCGTCACTGAATGTAAAGATTTGAACGTATGGCATGGGTCACTGAATGTAAAGATTTTCTACGGAATTGTTAATGTTACAAAAACAGTTAGTTATAAATGGACAACTGTACGAGTCTACTTTAGCGGCTTTACTGGAAAATAAAATAAACTAAGTCAAGAAAGCAATGTGAAAACAAATTATAAACCAAGTAAAGAAACCAAGGGAAAACAAATTATAAACCAAGTCAGGAAAGCAATGCGATGAGCATTATTTAAGGAAAATCTTTTTTCCCCTCCCAATTTCACATTTAGTAAAGTCATATTAACAGTCCTCCATCGTAGATGGTGAAGACAACAGTTTCAGACTTGTATTGTTGTATCTCTCTGGTATGTGTGGAGATGATTGAAATGTCAAATTCTGGTATCGTATACTCTGCCATATGTGGAACATGTATGGGGAACATGTATGTGGAACATGTATGGGGAACATGTATGTGGAACATGTATGGGGAACATGTATGGGGAACATGTATGTGGAACATGTATGTGGAACATGCATGAGGAACATGTATGGGGAACATGTATGTGGACCATGTATGGGGAACATGTATGTGGAAAATGTATGGGGAACATGTATATGGAACATGTATGGGGAACATGTGTGGGGAACATGTATGGGGAACATGTATGTGGAACATGTATGGGGAACATTTATGTGGAACATGTATGGGGAACATGTATGGGGAACATGTATGTGGAACATGTATGGGGAACATGTATGTGGAAAATGTATGGGGAACATGTATATGGAACATGTATATGGAACATGTATGGGGAACATGTATATGGAACATGTATGGGGAACATGTATGGGGAACATGTAAGGGGAAAATGTATGTGGAACATGTATGGGGAACATGTATGGGGAACATGTATATGGAACATGTATGGGGAACATGTATGTGGAACATGTATGGGGAACATGTATGGTTAGGATTTGAAATATGTGTGTTTGTAATTCTTTCATTTTGAGTAGACAATTTTATCTGTTTCTGTGAGTCATGCTGTTAGTCATGCTGTGAATCATGCTGTGAGTCATGCTGTTAGTCATGCTGTGAATCATGCTGTGAATCATGCTGTGAATCATGCTGTGAGTCATGCTGTGAGTCATGCTGTGAATCATGCTGTGAGTCATGCTGTGAGTCATGCTATGAGTCATGCCGTTAGTCATGCTGTGAATCATGCTGTGAATCATGCTGTGAGTCATGCTGTGAGTCATGCTGTTAGTCATGCTGTGAATCATGCTGTGAGTCATGCTGTTAGTCATGATGTGAGTCATGCTGTGAGTCATGCTGTTAGTCATGCTGTGAGTCATGCTGTGAGTCATGCCGTTAGTCATGCTGTGAATCATGCTGTGAATCATGCTGTGAGTCATGCTGTGAGTCATGCTGTTAGTCATGCTGTGAATCATGCTGTGAGTCATGCTGTTAGTCATGCTGTGAATCATGCTGTGAATCATGCTGTGAGTCATGCTGTGAGTCATGCTGTGAGTCATGCCGTTAGTCATGCTGTGAATCATGCTGTGAGTCATGCTGTGAATCATGCTGTGAATCATGCTGTGAGTCATGCTGTGAGTCATGCTGTGAGTCATGCCGTTAGTCATGCTGTGAGTCATGCTGTGAATCATGATGTGAGTCATGCTGTTAGTCGTGCTGTGAGTCATGCCGTTAGTCATGCTGTGAGTCATGCCGTTAGTCATGCTGTGAGTCATGCTGTGAGTCATGCTGTGAGTCATGCCGTTAGTCATGCTGTGAGTCATGCTGTGAATCATGCTGTGAGTCATGCTGTTAGTCATGCTGTGAGTCATGCTGTGAATCATGCTGTGAGTCATGCTGTGAGTCATGCTGTGAATCATGCTGTGAGTCATGCTGTGAGTCATGCTGTGAGTCATGCCGTTAGTCATGCTGTGAATCATGCTGTGAATCATGCTGTGAGTCATGCTGTGAGTCATGCTGTTAGTCATGCTGTGAATCATGCTGTGAGTCATGCTGTGAGTCATGCTGTGAGTCATGCTGTTAGTCATACTGTGAATCATGCTGTGAGTCATGCTGTGAGTCATGCCGTTAGTCATGCTGTGAATCATGCTGTGAATCATGCTGTGAATCATGCTGTGAGTCATGCTGTTAGTCATGCTGTGAGTCATGCTGTGAGTCATGCTGTGAGTCATGCTGTTAGTCATGCTGTGAGTCATGCTGTGAGTCATGCTGTGAGTCATGCTGTTAGTCATGCTGTGAGTCATGCTGTGAGTCATGCTGTGAGTCATGCTGTTAGTCATGCTGTGAGTCATGCTGTGAGTCATGCTGTTAGTCATGCTGTTAGTCATGCTGTTAGTCATGCTGTTAGTCATGCTGTGAGTCATGCTGTGAGTCATGCTGTGAGTCATGCTGTGAGTCATGCTGTTAGTCATGCTGTGAGTCATGCTGTGAATCATGCTGTGAATCATGCTGTGAATCATGCTGTGAATCATGCTGTGAGTCATGCTGTGAATCATGCTGTGAATCATGCTGTGAATCATGCTGTGAATCATGCTGTGAGTCATGCTGTTAGTCATGCTGTGAATCATGCTGTGAATCATGCTGTGAATCATGCTGTGAGTCATGCTGTGAATCATGCTGTGAATCATGCTGTGAATCATGCTGTGAATCATGCTGAGTCATGCTGTGAATCATGCTGTGAATCATGCTGTGAGTCATGCTGTGAGTCATGCTGTTAGTCATGCTGTGAGTCATGCTGTTAGTCATGCTGTGAGTCATGCCGTTAGTCATGCTGTTAGTCATGCTGTGAGTCATGCTGTGAGTCATGCCGTGAATCATGCTGTTAGTCATGCTGTGAGTCATGCTGTGAGTCATGCTGTGAGTCATGCTGTTAGTCATGCTGTGAGTCATGCTGTGAGTCATGCTGTGAGTCATGCTGTTAGTCATGCTGTGAGTCATGCTGTGAGTCATGCTGTGAGTCATGCTGTTAGTCATGCTGTGAGTCATGCTGTGAATCATGCTGTGAATCATGCTGTGAATCATGCTGTGAGTCATGCTGTGAATCATGCTGTGAATCATGCTGTGAATCATGCTGTGAATCATGCTGTGAGTCATGCTGTTAGTCATGCTGTGAATCATGCTGTGAATCATGCTGTGAATCATGCTGTGAATCATACTGTGAGTCATGCTGTGAATCATGCTGTGAATCATGCTGTGAATCATGCTGTGAATCATGCTGTGAGTCATGCTGTGAATCATGCTGTGAATCATGCTGTGAATCATGCTGTGAATCATGCTGTTAGTCATGCTGTGAGTCATGCCGTTAGTCATGCTGTTAGTCATGCTGTTAGTCATGCTGTTAGTCATGCTGTGAGTCATGCTGTGAGTCATGCTGTTAGTCATGCTGTGAGTCATGCTGTGAATCATGCTGTGAATCATGCTGTGAATCATGCTGTGAATCATGCTGTGAATCATGCTGTTAGTCATGCTGTGAGTCATGCCGTTAGTCATGCTGTTAGTCATGCTGTTAGTCATGCTGTTAGTCATGCTGTGAGTCATGCTGTGAGTCATGCTGTTAGTCATGCTGTGAGTCATGCTGTGAGTCATGCTGTGAGTCATGCTGTTAGTCATGCTGTGAGTCATGCTGTGAATCATGCTGTGAATCATGCTGTGAGTCATGCTGTTAGTCATGCTGTGAATCATGCTGTGAATCATGCTGTGAATCATGCTGTGAATCATGCTGTGAGTCATGCTGTGAATCATGCTGTGAATCATGCTGTGAATCATTCTGTGAATCATGCTGTGAGTCATGCTGTGAATCATGCTGTGAATCATGCTGTGAATCATGCTGTGAGTCATGCTGTGAATCATGCTGTGAATCATGCTGTGAATCATGCTGTGAATCATGCTGTGAATCATGCTGTGAGTCATGCTGTGAATCATGCTGTGAATCATGCTGTGAGTCATGCTGTGAATCATGCTGTGAATCATGCTGTTAGTCATGCTGTGAATCATGCTGTGAATCATGCTGTGAGTCATGCTGTGAATCATGCTGTGAGTCATGCTGTGAATCATGCTGTGAATCATGCTGTGAGTCATGCTGTTAGTCATGCTGTTAGTCATGCTGTTAGTCATGCTGTTAGTCATGCTGTGAGTCATGCTGTGAATCATGCTGTGAATCATGCTGTGAGTCATGCTGTGAATCATGCTGTTAGTCATGCTGTGAATCATGCTGTGAGTCATACTGTTAGTCATGCTGTGAGTCATACTGTTAGTCATGCTGTGAGTCATGCTGTTAGTCATGCTGTGAGTCATGCTGTGAATCATGCTGTGAGTCATGCTGTTAGTCATGCTGTTAGTCATGCTGTGAGTCATGCTGTGAATCATGCTGTGAATCATGCTGTGAGGTGAGCTGATTCTCAGCGATGTAGTTTTGCTGTTATTGCTACATCAAACCAACCATGCAACAGAAAATTTAAGCAGATGGCACGTCTTTATATTGAGGTTATCTTCTTATTGAAACTTCATGTCACGTCATCTATACAAACCAGTAGTCGTAACCTTCGATAACAGTTACCATGTTGTTCCGACAGGCCAACGTTGTGCTTGAACTAGTTACGGGCACGGCGTGGGTGGGCGGAACAACAAATAAACCTGTCGCAAGGGCCAGAGTTATGCCCTGATGTCGACGTCTGTTTCGGCGGCATTGGATTCGAAACACCATCGAGTCGAATGGCTGCTGGAACAGAGGGCGGAGCAATAATGGGAATGCCCCAGGGCTGTGAGGCCAGTTTTCTAATCAAGAATCAAGAATTCTCTCTCTCTCTCTCTCTCTCTCTCTCTCTTTGCACATGGTGCAGCGCTGTGCTGTCCTCTCGTTGTACTCACTATGCTATCTTTTCGTTTCTCACCATGAATCTGCTTTTTCGTGTCAATTGCGTTGGTCGTCTCTACAATGCTTGGACCAGACTGTCTTGCGTCGCTGTATGTCGACATTGACGCTGTATGTTGGCACAGAGGTGTCGGAGATATTGCTTGTCTGTGCAATCAAATCTCATTCCGTCTGCAGCCTCCACACTCACGGACACGAGCCTAAAAGTGTTGACCAGGAATACAGCAATAGAAGCTGTATTTCTGTTTCCAGGGTGTACCGCGAGGAGGTACATTTAGGATTTTGGTTATCTGCTTACCCTGGGTCCACACGAGAGCAATGCGAGAACTTTTGCATCCCATAACATAGCTTAACGGAAAAAACACTAACATTCCTAAAAATTATGAATAATTAAAAAACTAAAAGTATTCAAATCTCAATATACAGGCACATTCTCTAATAAAGTTTCCTGTTGCGTTGATAATACAAGATATACACATTTACAAATAAAGGAATTAGCAGGCAGAGGCAGGCTCACAAGACTGGGTGTCTGAAATCTAAGCAGGGACACATACTAATAGGAGAAAATGAAGTCATGCACAGATGGGAAGAATATATTAAAGAATTGTACGAAGATAACAGAAATGATATTAACTTAAATTACAACAATGAAGCTCCAAGTATATTAAAAGCAGAAGTAAAGGAAGCCATACAACACTTAAAAAACAACAAATCATCGGGTTCAGACAAGATTACAAAAGAAGAATTAGAAGCCCTGGGAGACTATGGTCTTGAAATTAGCACCAAAATGTTAAATGACATCTACAACAGTGTCTATATTCCATCTGATTTGCTACAATCAATTTTCATAGCCCGACCAAAGAAACCTGGTGCAGTAGATTTCGAAGACCAAAGAACAATCGGCCTTATGAGTCAGATGACCAAGATTCTACTGCGCATAATAATGAGGCATATAAGAGGAAAAATAAAACCAGAGATTGCAGACGAACAATGTGGATTTGTAGAAGGAAAAGGCACAAGAAATGCCCTATATATAGTAAGAACATTAATGGAGAGGGCCATAGAAGTACAGCAAGACCTATATCTGTGCTTCATAGGTTACAGCAAAGCATTTGACAAGGTGAAGCATTCTGAGATTATACAATTGCTAGAAACTCTTAACGTTGATGGGAAAGATCTAAGAATAGTAAAAAATATGTATTGGAAACAAACAGCTGCGATGAGAGTTAACAACACTATAGGTAGATTTCAAAAGATAGAAATGGGTGTCAGGCAAGGTTGTGTAATGTCACCGGACCTTTTCTCCCTGTATACAGAATACATTATGCGAAATATAGAAGATATGTCCGGAATAAAGGTTGGAGGATACAATATAAATAACTTGATATGCTGATGACACAGTACTGATCGCAGGAAGCGAATAAGAACTGCAAGCGCTATTAGATAAAGTAGTGAAGGAAAGTGAAAACAAAAGCCTCAGTTTAAACAAGAAGAAAACAGAAATAATGGTTGTATCAAAGAGACATACACCACCAAGATGCAACATAATAATTAATAACACAAAATTGGCACAAGTTGAAAAAGTGAAATATCTTGGCACCCTGTTAACATCAGAAGGTAGATGCTCAAGTGAGATAAAGTGCCGAACAGCACAAGCCAAATCAGCATTCCAAAAAATGAGAACCATTTTTTGCAATGGAAGTCTATCAATGCAGACCCGAATTCGGGTGCTGAGATGTTATATCGAACCGATTCTTTTTTATGGATGTGAAGCATGGACTGTAAACAAGAAAATTCAAAGTGAATTGGAGGCTACAGAAATGTGGTTTCTGAGAAGAATGATGAAAATACCATGGACAGCCAAGAAAACTAATGCAGAGGTTCTCATTGATGCTGGCGTAAAAAGATCAATCATATCAAACATTAGAGGCAGGCAGTCAAAGTTTCTAGGGCATGTGCTGAGAAGAACACAGATTGAACACTTAATAACCAATGGAAAAATCAAAGGGAGAAGAGATAGAGGTCGACAAAGAGAAAAGTTACTAGATGGGCTTGTATCGTGGCACGGTAGAAGCTCACCAACCGAGCTTATTGACAACACAAGAGACAGAGAGTCGTGGAGAAACATGATCGCCTACGCCAGTCGGCATGGCACTTGATTGATTGATTGTTGCGTTGATAGCTGGTCTGGTGGGACGTTGATAAAATATGTTGACATCCCTCATCCGGTTCCAAATTAGTCAACAATAACAAAAACTTAATAAGAAAATTCTACGGCAAGCAAAATTTTAAAATGTGTAAAAGTTTGCCAATTTGGCAACCTTGTCATCTGAGGTCAGACATCGTAACTGTCTTGCGTAGAGACCAGTGCAAAGTATGAAATATTAATGGGGAATTACGATTCTCCCTTGCATAGGATTCACACAAATGACGGTAGTAACTGTCCAGTTAATCATGTTAGCTTAAACCGCGCAACAAATTTATAAGCGTTGTAGCAAATATTTAGTATCTATTCAGTGCCCGATCTAATAATATCAATATTTCTTCTGTTGTTGTTCCCACCGTTCTCTTAGAACTGTCTGTCCCTGTTGAATGTTACATGTCATATTGATAATACATGTTTTTCTTGTGTATGAGTTCTTGATCTACACATAAAGGCTGTTCTGACTGTCGTGATGGCTATATAATGTTATACCATTGTGTTTTTGAAGACATCACTGATTAGACTTATTGTAGACTTACTTGAATATGACCTAACTTGATTTAGCGGAATAAATTTGTTATGTTGAGTTTGAGTGTGAAATGAGAAAAGTAGATTAAACGTAGATTGTTAAAATATTACTGATGTACCTTAGTTCAGTGTTAAATACACATGTTACTGATGTTCCGGTGTCGAATATAAATGTTACTGATGTACCGGCGTTGAATGCAAATTTTACTGATATACCTGTGTCGAATGTAAATGTTACTGACACATGTCCAACATGAGGAACAAATGTCCAACATAAGGAACACATGTCCAACATAAGGAACACATGTCCAACATAACGAACACATGTCCAACATAAGGAACACATGTCCAACATAAGGAACAAACAGTAGCGTAGCGTTGGTCAATGGCGCCCGGGGCGGAATCATAATTTTCCGCCCTTGTGACATTAAAACAATATGTCAGTGATTGTGAAAGACTGGACGAAAATAAATTTGCCGCCCTCCCGATGATGTCGCCCGGGGCGGTCCGCACCTCCGCACCCCCCTCGCTACGCCACTGGGAACAAATGTCCAACATAAGGAACAAATGTACAACATAAGGAACACATGTCCAACAAGAGGAACAAAGTTATAAAATAACAAGTAAAGATCCTGCACGTACACATCTGAAGCATATTTGTGAAAAAATTGTTTCGCCTTTATTTTTCATTGATCAACAGTATACCTAGGAATGGTGTGGTCATCATCATAGCAACAGCCTTCCCTTGAGACTGTGTACCTATTTCCTTAAACTGGGCTGACCTAGGAGACGGTGGAGACATTGAACCTTTGTTCATCGGAGTAGGAAGTCAACACATAAATCACTTAGCCGCGTACCCCCCCCACTCCTTTCCTGCTGTATAGATTTACAGAACAGGGGTTCTCACCTTTTTCTGCCCGGAACACCTTTAAAAAAAACTCAGTCAGTGGCCAACCCTGCGCATAAGAAAGATAAAAAGAGGTCATTTGTTTTTTTCCTCACCAAGGCTTTTTAAGTTATAAATCATGTATTTTATCGTTCAATTATTTTCCTGTTGCCTATATTAGACTTTTCCCGTGATTGATTCACACAAGCTATACACGTTCATCAATGAAACTCACGGAACACGTCAATATCGTCATTTGTGAATGATGACACCAGATGAGTCCACATGACTGTGTGAATAACGAGGGCCTTGTCTAATCCGACTGAATTTTTCATTGATCACCTTTCTTGTACTTTATACCAACCGCCAATTAAAAACATTGATCAATCAAATCTCAGCGAACTAGTGTGACCAGTTATAAGGCCAGTTTTCTGTATCGGCCAATTGACGTTTCTTTTTACCCAGCGAAATATGTGATTGCAAACAGCTTTATTATTTTGATATTCTCGCAGATAGTGGTGGCAATATTACCTGAACAACGACATCCATTGTAAAAAATTGGTCACTTCTCTGGTGTGACAAATTAGATCTTCTCCCGCGGTTAAAAAAAAGAGTAACGTAAGAGGTAGATCTACATTTTGTTTCAGCAAATAGAATGCAGGAAAACAATCACGTGGAAACCTGGGCATTGTTCTGATACTACAAGCCACGTCGACATTGATACAAACGAGACGGTTCCATTGATATATAGTGGGCCCTAGGAATGAATAGGAATTGTTATTTCTGTCTCGCCAACGTTCGATCTCCTGACATTTTCCTTTTTAAAACTGACCGACAACTATTTTTAGCTCCCGAATCATACAATAGAAACAGTAACATCTCTTATTACCCCTTGAAAATATTAGGTGGGAGGGAATTGACCCGGTCTGTTCTAGCGGCACCGAATCGCCTTGCAATTCAAGTAAACATGTTTTCCGTGCCTGACCTACCACATCTCCATTAACAGATGTCATCTCGTCAAGACATTCAATCAATGTACTCAAGTCACTGAGAACAGCCCAATCGAGACAAAGACTATTTGCCGTTGTCAACAACAACAACGAACACCCTCAGTATTCTCAGGAACACAAACATATAACATCTATTTTCGTACTGTAAAAACCCATAGGCCTAGTTATAAAGATAAATAACATAAAGACGGGACAATGTTGTTTCAAATAACAGCTTACACAAGAAACTCGTACTGACTGGCGTAGGTGATTACGGATCTCCACAATTCTGTTCCCAATAACTATTATCGGGATCGTTGATTACTATTTGCCAAGTCACGATGTCAGATTAATATTTTTTTTCACACTGTAGTCCTCGATCTCTTTTACCTTCGACCTTACCTGATGTAACTATGTTCTCCAGAACTTCCTGAATCATTACATGACCATTAGATTGTCTTTCTCTGAGGTTATTGAGTAAACCTCGTCTCGCATGGGATTCTCATGTCCTCTATGTCTAGATGTCCCGGGTAGTCTCATCATTTTACTATAGAACTATATCGTTGTTTCTTCTTCTTCTTCTTCAGCGTTCATTCTGAAACTCTTGACGGATCTCTCTTGTCCACGAAGAATTCCGCGAAGAATTTCAAGAGCAATCGTGGATACATGCATTTTAGAATTGATCAGCTACACCCACAATCAGAAATGGAGAAGCTGGCATCTTTATAACATATTCTGACCATTGTCCTGAAACACAGTCTATCCGAATTGGAAAGTTCGGCTCTAACTACGATGTTAAGGTTCAAGCAATAGAACAAGCTGCCCTCATGATACTCGACACTGTCTCTGAATCTCAACAAGTGTTCATCTTCACAGATGTACTATCTATTCTGCAGGCTATCAAATGGGATAAACTAAAACTAAGAGATAAACTAAATAGCATATCAAGAACAAAAGTATAACTGAATGTCAATGCGTTCCATCACACTCCCGGTGTTCCGGGAAATGAGTGGGCCGATAAGTTATCCTGGGAAATGGGTGGGCCGATAAGTTGGCTATAGAGGAAGGACAGTGTATGCAGGAATAAAATGAAGTCATATATCAAGAAACGAAGGGGGCAAAACCATCAGAAAACCATTATGCATATGATCAAAAATGAACATAAAATGACTAAAGGCGCTTACTACTACAAAGATCGGCAGGTACATGTCACCGTACTTCGTCTGAGGACAGGACACAACAGACTGAACAAGCACAAGCACAGGATGAGACTGTATGCCACACCACTGTGCTCTTGTGTAACAGATACCAGAGTGTATCTCTGAATGTATTCTTCATAACTGTCTTGAACAAATTAGTATGAACAATTGAGAGAGGCGTTCTAGCGCAACGTGGAAACCATGTAAGCAAAGATATATGGAACCAAGAAGAATTCCAGACAACATTACAACTCTGTAAGCAAAGATATATGGAACCAAGAACTCCAGACAACATTACAACTCTGTAAGCAAAGATATATGGAACCAAGAACTCCAGACAACATTACAACTCTGTAAGCAAAGATATATGGAACCAAGAAGAATTCCAGACAACATTACAACTCTGTAAGCAAAGATATATGGAACCAAGAACTCCAGACAACATTACAACTCTGTAAGCAAAGATATATGGAACCAAGAACTCCAGACAACATTACAACTCTGTAAGCAAAGATATATGGAACCAAGATGAACGCGTGGCAACTCTGTAAGCAAAGATATATGGAACCAAGATGAACGCGTGGCAACTCTGTAAGCAAAGATATATGGAACCAAGAACTCCAGACAACTGTAAAGTTAATCCGTAAGACATGTTTAAGAGTGCAGACATCAGGTAACTCAGTAATCAGATACGTCTGCAAGTATCGTATTGACATGTGGAAAAATACTGTATTTACGAACTGCATAATCATAAAGAAGAAATAATATCTTGGATAACTTTTTGTATCCACGGAGAAATAACAATATCTGGAGGAACTGTGTAATGTCAGAGAAATAATAATATCTGGAGGAACTGTGTAATGGCAGAGAAATAATAATATCTTGAGGAACAGGGTAAGATAAATAATAATATCTGAAGGAACTGTGTAATGACAGAGAAATAATAATATCTGAAGGAACTGTGTAATGACAGAGAAATAATAATATCTGAAGGAACTGTGTAACGACAGAGAAATAATAATATCTGAAGGAACAGGGTAAGAGAAATAATAATATCTGGAGGAACTTGTAATGACAGAGAAATAATAATATCTGGAGGAACAGGGTAAGAGAAGTAATAATATCTGGAGGAACTTGTAATGACAGAGAAATAATAATATCTAAAGGAACTGTGTAATGACAGAGAAATAATAATATCTGGAGGAACAGGGTAAGAGAAATAATAATATCTGGAGGAACAGGGTAAGAGAAATAATAATATCTGGAGGAACAGGGTAATGACAGAGAAATAATAATATCTAAAGGAACTGTGTAATGACAGAGAAATAATAATATCTCGAGGAACTGTGTAATGACAAAGAAATAATAATATATGGAGGAACTGTGTAATGACAGAGAAATAATAATATCTGTAGGAACTGTGTAATGACAAAGAAATAATAATACCTGGAGGAACTGTGTAATGACAAAGAAATAATAATATCTGGAGGAACTGTGTAATGACAAAGAAATAATAATATCTGGAGGATCTATGTAATGACAGAGAAATAAGATAATATAATGCTTGAGTTGTAAGAGCATATACAGATTTTCAAAGTAAAAACAACCTCCGACTGGAAGCGACGTTTGAATGACGCCTCATTTTTAAACATCTTTCCGTTGATATCTGTACACACACAAATACATAAATCTGCATATCTTTAACTGTGAATTAGATAGACTCACACAAACGGTAACCTTATTTCAAAACTCATTAAAAATTGAAAAAGAACACAATTTTCTTTCTTCTAGCACTCAGACTTTCCAATAATGGTAATGATACAGAGCACCTGTCTGGGGGAAGCATTTACACTCGGTGATCAAGTCGACTTTCCTGACTTGTGATTGGTTAAGTCCTGGAGAAGTCTTATTGAAGAAGTTTAATACCTGTCATTTTGAGTTTTTCATTGTCTTCACTTTTTCTCTACGATCTTGTCTGGGATTCTAAAGATGAGAGCTTGAAAGTAGGGACACTTTCCTTTCAGGAAGTTTAGAATTGTCGGAAACTTTCACACGCGAAAATGATATCGGTAAAAAATATGACCTGAGTTACCACTTGTGTATCCAGGTACAAAATAGTATATCTTCTTTAGTGGTACACTGTCTCCTAGCATTTTGTACCTTGGTCCAAATATAACATCGTCTTTAGTGGTACACTGTCTCCTAGCATTTTGTACCTTGGTCCAAATAGAATATCTTCTTTAGTGGTACACTGTCTCCTAGAATTTTGTAAAAAAAAGTAAAGTAACCCATAGCATTTATTAATGCCGTAGGGGTGTGAGATGTTAGCGATCTCACATTTCACAGGCTCTGCAAATGAGGGCGGGAGCCATCTCCTCTCCCTCGCAGTCTCTACTTCCCGGATTAATCCGGTACCCATTTAAGGCTGGGTCGACCTGGGAGCCGTTGCTATCTGAAAACATTTCCGCCTCAACTGGGGAATGAACCCAGGACCACTCATATGCGAAGCGAGTGCGCTAACCACTGCGCTAACACGGATCCCTAGCATTTTGTACCTTGGTCCAAATAGAATATCTTCTTTAGTGGTACACTGTCTTCTAGCATTTTGTACCTTGGTCCAAATAGAATATCGTATTTAGTGGTACACTGTCTCCTAGCATTTTGTACCTTGGTCCAAATAGAATATCGTCTTTAGTGGTACACTGTCTCCTAGAATTTTGTCACTTGGTCCAAATAGAATATCGTATTTAGTGGTACAATGTCTCCTAGAATTTTGTCACTTGGTCCAAATAGAATGTCCTATTAGGGGATATTAAGGGATAATAGGGATCAATCCGCTTTCTATGTTACATAAAGGTTACGGGTTCGAATCTGGTAAAAATGAATTTTTGTTGTCTTGTGTACAAAATTGAATTTTATCGAAGATGCCTTGGGATTATAGCGTGAAGCTACGAGTTACGTGCTGTTAGTGGTACTTTAAAGCAGGCGATGTGCCACTTCGCTGAGAGACGTGGGTACATGTGGGGAACCCGAGAAGAATTAAATCCTCTGCACATTTAAGATTAAGAGAGATGTGGATGTAGTATATGTAACGTACACTTATACAGATGTCGATGTACTGAATTATAATTTGTTTTAAAAATGTGGCAAACAGAACAAGAAGGGATCATGTGTGGAATGAAAAGATTATAAGAACTGTTGGAACAACATCTGTGGTCAAATATATAATTGAAAAACAGAAACTGAAATGATTCTGTCACTTAATGATAGTGAATCCTTATAATAGACCAGCAGCAAGTAACATACAACGTTAATATTGGAAGCATCAAGAGCCAGAGGAAGACAAAGAAAACGGTGGATTGAGGGAGTTATAACGTTCTGAGATGTCACAATATTACTGCATCTAAGAGTCCAAACGCGCCATAGCTGGAAAACTGTTTGTCATTTAATCTTACAACAAAGCAGAGAAAAGACAAAAGATAGATAGATGAATTTATAACGGACGGACGAAAAGGCAGGCAGGCAGGCAGACAGGCAGGCAGGCAGACAGACACGACAGACAGACAGACAGAACAGAACAGGACAGGACAGGGCAGGGCAGGGCAGGGCAGGGCAGGCAGACAGACAGACACGACAGACAGACAGACAGACAGACAGACAGACAGACAGACAGACAGACAGACAGACAGACAGACAGACAGATAGATAGATAGATAGATAGATAGATAGATAGATAGATAGATAGATAGATAGATAGATAGATTGGATAGATTAGATATTTAGTATATTTTCATTGTATAGAAGTGAAACATTGATACTTTGTTATTATATTTTGACTTCATTGAAGGCAAACATTCATATTTAGTGAGTGGTCAAAATTAACCGACATTGATTTCATGAAATGGTTGCAGGATTTCATGAAATGGTTGCAGGATTTCATGAAATGGTTGCAGGATCTCATGTGACAGAATGCATGAAAAATGGTGAAACATGCATTCCACATGCAAGCATAGACGCCATCCGCGTAAGTTGATTCTAAGATCGCTGCATACAGCGGGAATTTGGAATCTTTTGACCATGAAAGAAACCTCTGAATGAGTGCCCCTCCCCCTCACTAATAGACATAGGATGCAAGAGCTCCATCGCTCATAATTACTGGTGATTGAAACAAAATTTATATCTATATTATATGTATAAAGTGCCGATCTACCGTTGTATAGTCTGCGTGTACATTTGTGTATATAGTCTGTGTATAGTTTGTATGTGTAACAAACATAGTGTGTGTATATAGTCTGTGTATTATGTACGTGTATGTCTAAGTCTGTGTATACAATCCGTGTATAATTTGTGTATATAGTACAAAAAGTCTATCTATGCTATAAGTATAAATTGCAAATATACCGGTGTAAATGTTCTTGTGTTTGCCAAAATTCATATCGCCTTCAACAACTAAAAGAAAAAACCCCGGAAAATGAGGCAGTTTTTGCCTGTGAATTAAACTCTGTTTTCTAGCACAGTCAACTGTTGGGTTGGAAGTGTACTTTTCGGTCTTGAATGGGGAGACACAAATTACACATTCAAATAATTTTAAAAGATTGGTAACTGGAAATAAGGCAGGTAACATGTGATAAATAAATAATGTGCACAGAAGTAAACTATTGCGTTGCCAATGACAATATAATACATATAACTGAATAACAGCTAAATGTAATGCTTGTTATAAATGCATAAATGTTTGCAAGATAGACGTAATGAATTAAAGTTCAATATCTTGTCTAATGTTTCCACCCAGAGCCTGACACTCAGGACATGGTTTGGTCTAGAAAACCAAAGGAATAGAGTGATACACCGTCATGGATGAGAGCAAGGGAAGTGGACACTCACCATATGACGACCGATAAGAAGTATATTGCAGGCTAGGGAATCCAATCCGGATTATAGGCATGCAGAAAGCGGAAGAGCCAGGTCTATATGACGCTACTTAAACCGTAACACGGCATACTTCAAGTTTACAGGCGTAAATCATACGAAAAATCGTGCTGGTTACACGAAAGCGAGCGCAAATAAGCAAACCAATGCAGATAAAACAACGAATTCGACGTTGCGGCATTTTGCTTTTATCAGGAACAACACGGTAAAAGATATACTAATTAAACTTGAACATGGAAAGAACTCACTGTATGCATATGCAGGTAAAAATGGTAACACTGGTTTAATAAGCAACATCATGTTTGATAGGGATGAAATATATAAATTTGTGTTTCTAAAGCGTGCAGAAGATATATTTCCACCAATCAAAATGTGTATTTAATTACAAGGATATATTTTACTGTGCATATGGAAAAACTCTGTAGAAAGCTAATCAATCCAATTTGATTGGCGTCAGATTTTTAGCTAGTTATATTTGAGATAATTACCACAGAGATAAGAAATCTGGACGGACAAAAATTTAATCCATATGCACAGTGCACGCTAGAGCTGTTGGAAAATAATTTTGTAAATCAAAATGGATTTAAATTATGAAAATGTTTAGCAAATGTTTGCAGTAATGTAATTTATACCATTTTCAGCCAGTTTTGCAGTAATTTAATTGTTTTCAGCATATTCAGAGAATTCATAAAATTATAACAATGGCAGTAATGCATGCTGCATGTGAAGGTAAAGGTTGGTCTCATGGCAGCAACCTGCCGTCGGGGATGAAGATATGTCTTCATGTACTAAGCCGCAGTAACTATTAAGTGGGGTGGCCATTTCCCTTCCTTGTTATCTTTACCTCCACTAACTCATGCGTCAGGCACTCATTTACGGCTATGTCGACTGGAGGAGTGGTCGTGTCAAGTGAGAAATCACAACCCAGATTTGTGTGTGCCCGGACTAGGTTTCGAACGTGGCACGCTGTAACTCTGTGATAGCAAGCAAGCTCACTATCAACTAGACGACCTCGCTATTCACTGAATATAAACGAATTTGTACAAGATTGACGGTTGTCTATTCTTATATTGGCAGTACTTTTCTCCTCTTGAAACCAATAGGATAAAACCGGATACTATTTCACAGGAAACTGTCATTTTCAATTGTAAGCATCCACGATTAAATACTAAATCTTATAGGAGATGGACGATAAAATCGGAGTACCTGCATGCAAATTACTATCGTTAACTCTTGTTCGTTTTAGGGGTTTTCTGCTTCTGCTGTAATATCTGGAAAATCCATGTCGGATTGTCGGAACATGTGCAGAAATAAAATCGCGACACTACCCATTTCATTTCTTTGGACAACATCATTCCTGGAATATAGTAGGATCATAGTCAATGATACACGATATACCCAGCGGGATTTGAGAACGAATGTCAAACAAAATAATTTGAGTCACTATCATAATTGATATCCCATTGGCTTATCAGGATAGTTAATATGTCTAAATTACGCTACTAGCGGTTTTACAGAGATATACTTTTAAGGACCATACGAATAGTAGGATGTCCAAGCAAATATATTTACTGTCTGTTTAAGCTGCTACACAAAAAGACACATTGATAGAAAAGGTTGAGAGATTGAAAATACGTAGAGGATTCACTTCATTGTAATTGTGCTTTCTAATATGTTATCTCGGAAGTGGTATTACGCCTGCCAAGAGTACTTCTCATAGCATGCAATTCAGTAGCTTCCAATATGATCACTTTTGAACTCTGATCAAAAAATCATCATCATCATCATTAAGTGCCGTCTCTGCAACGAATGTTGGCTGCAACGGATCTCCAACATCCCCTGTCTCTTGTCTTGGTGGTGCATTCTGCTAGACTGTAACCTGTCCATCGTTTGATGTTACTCTCCCACTTGTATCTCTGACTACCTCTTGCTCGCCTCCCTTTGACTTTACCCTCAAGTAAGGTCTTCAATAGAGTGTCATGTCTTTTAATGTATCCAAAATATTTTATTTGCCTGATCTTTATTTCTCTTAGTAGTTCTTTCTTCATATTAAGTGTCTTTAGCACCTCTTTATTTGTTTTCTTCTCTTTCCATGATGTTCTCCCTATTTTTCTATATACCCACATCTCAAAGGCATCAATTCTGTCGTCTAATTGTTTATTTAGTGTCCATGTTTCTGAGCCATACATTAATATAGAGTATATATAGCATTTTATAATTCTCATTTTTAACTTGTTTGTAATTTGTTTAGATATTAATATTTTCTTCATGTCATTGAAGGTACTTTTAGCCATTCCTATTCTCCTTTTAACTTCTGTTTCACATCTGCCATCATTTGTGACTATGTGTCCAAGATATTGATAACGCTTTACTTGTTGTAGTTTCTCCCCATGTATGTTTATGTTTAGCTCTTGTTCTTCTGTGTCTTTGCTGATTATCATGGTTTTTGTTTTTTTTGGATATTTATATCCAGCCCATATTTGAGTATATAGACCGAAAAATAGCTTCCCATAAAAGGCGCTACAGTCTTCGAACGTATATGTTGAAATATTCCTGTGCAAGAACGATATTGAAACACAAATTACTATTAGTTAATGTAGGATGTTTCTAATATACAAACACCTGGAGTGGGATGTTACAACTTCAGACAAAATATGGCATAACATATATGACATATGACATGACATCCAATGAATGGAAAAGAGGTGGGTTGCCGTTTTATTTGCGCCAATAGCCCGACACATTCGTCTTCGGTGACGGGTACTTACTGGAGTACATACTGGGCAACCAAGGTGTAATGAGGTCCACTACATTTGTACGACTTTCTTTGTAAAATTAGTGAGATATGTTATAGTGATATATGTTATAGTGAGATATGTTATAGTGAGATATGTTACAGTGAGATATGTTATAGTGAGATATGTTATAGTGAGATATGATATAGTGAGATGTTATAGTGAGATATTTTATAGTGAGATATGTTATAGTGAGATATGTTATAGTGAGATATGTTATAGTGAGGTATGTTGTAGTGAGTTATGTTATAGTGAGATATGTTATAGTGAGATATGTTATAGTGAGATATGTTATAGTGAGATATGTTATAGTGAGATATGTTATAGTAAGATATGTTATAGTGAGATATGTTATAGTAAGATATGTTATAGTGAGATGTTATAGTGGGATATGTTATAGTAAGATATGTTTTAGTGAGATGTTATAATGAGATATGCTACAGCTGTTTGTGCATAGAATTGGAACATTTTGAAACTTCCATACGGCGTGAACTAAGCCACGACTTACTTCAATAGAAACTATCTATCTATCTATCTATACGCTGTGTCCCTTGTTTGCCATGCAGCGTCAGGGGTGGAAGAGTTCTCTGGAGATGGCACTCTTGTGCGCAGTTTGTAAGCTTGTTCATGTGGCTTCAGCCACAATCTATCTTCAATAGATTAGGTTACAATCTTCCAACTTAGAACTGGTCAGGGAGATGTATGCTGATCATACTACTCACTGCCAAGAAGAGATCTATCTTCAATAGAAACATACCAACAAAAACAAACCTTTTTTTATCATGTTTTCAATTATTCCCGAGCATTTCGTTTGGTCGAGGTTGATAGGCGACAACCGGGCGATACAAAGTTTATAAATAGTGTCCAACGAAAATTACAGCAATAATAAAAAATATTGGGTAAGAAGTCTGATAATGCTTAGTATTGATTCTGTTGTTTAGTCTTATTTAGCGATTGATCGCGACTAAACTGACCACTCTAACACGGGAGGATAGAGCATTATTCTGGCTACATACGAGCAAATGATTATATCGATAATCTTTACTGTAAGATGGAACACTCTGAGAAAGAATAGAACATTGACCTTATAATAATGAAGTTGATGTTTTCGAGGAACATTGAATAATGAAGGGAAGGATATAAATCTGCAATAGGCATTTCGCTTTGCAACAGGAGGTCATTTGCACGGGGGGGGGGGAATATTAAAAACCTTTGCAGCTTATGTGTACATTAAGAGAAAATTGAAATGCAAGAGGAAACAAGACAAGACATAGACAAAAAGAGAGATAGATAGATAGATAGATAGATAGATAGATAGATAGATAGATAGATAGATAGATAGATAGATAGATAGATAGATAGATAGATAGATAGATAGATAGATAGATAGATAGATAGATAGATAGATAGATAGATAGATAGATAGATAGATAGATAGATAGATAGATAGATAGATAGATAGATAGATAGATAGATAGATAGATAGATAGATAGATAGATAGATAGATAGATAGATAGATAGATAGATAGATAGATAGATAGATAGATAGATAGATAGATAGATAGATAGATAGATAGATAGATAGATAGATAGATAGATAGATAGATAGATAGATAGATAGATAGATAGATAGATAGATAGATAGATAGATAGATAGATAGATAGATAGATAGATAGATAGATAGATAGATAGATAGATAGATAGATAGATAGATAGATAGATAGATAGATAGATAGATAGATAGATAGATAGATAGATAGATAGATAGATAGATAGATAGATAGATAGATAGATAGATAGATAGATAGATAGATAGATAGATAGATAGATAGATAGATAGATAGATAGATAGATAGATAGATAGATAGAGCAATAATGACATGTAAACTACGTTGGTTTACTTATTAAAATATAACATGTTATATTTACATATAATGCATTATGCAAAATTATATATTATATATATATATATATATACCCTCTGATATGTGATACTTGACAAATAATCTGTTGTATAATATTTATGTATAATCTGGTATGTTAATGTTTGCACATAATCAGCTACGCTAATATTTACATATAATCTACTCTACTAATATTTACATATAATCTACTAATATTTACATATAATCTACTCTACTAATATTTACATATAATCGACTAATATTTACATATAATCTACTCTACTAATATTTACATATAATCGACTAATATTTACATATAATGTACTAATATTTACATATAATCTAATCTACTAATATTTACATATAATCTACTAATATTTACATATAATCTACTCTACTAATATTTACATATAATGTACTAATATTTACATATAATCTAATCTACTAATATTTACATATAATCTACTAATATTTACATATAATCTACTCTACTAATATTTACATATAATCTACTCTACTAATATTTACATATAATCTGCTATCATAATATTTACATATAATATTCCAAATTATAATAGTGTAAAGAAATTCGCAAAATAACTAAATAGACAGCACAATTTTTGGAGTTAAAATAGATAACGGTTTACAGAAAAACGTTAATGAGATCTCTCGAAGATGGAGTGTGTCATATAACGAGGTGGGACACTAAATACGTAATAGCGTACACGCATACCGAGATGTGAACATGCAACAGTCAAATATATCAGCGTAAACTGAAAACAACACTAGCACCATTTTAGTACTACCGTAAGGTGAAGGAGAAGTGCATGTTATTTCTTCTTTTCCCTTCGTTCGCTCTTACGACACCATTAACCTCTCTTACAAAGGTCAATCAATAAAAGGTAACCTTATAAAGGTGGCGATCAGCCGAATGCTTGTCATTTCACTACATAGTTTTTCCTTTCCGATAGTTCTTGAGAGCCAAATCTCTGTTGTTCTTCTTTCAGGAAGATAATAGACTTTGTCTGCTTGTCTTCTCTACTTGGGCATATATCTGTCTGAGCTTATCTTCTCCACATGGGCATATGTATGTCAGACCATGTTTCAGCACAGGTTACATATGATTGCTGAGTCTGCAATGACAATTTTTAAGTTTGAAAATTGTAGCCTGATCTCTTCTTGGCAATGGGTAGTATACATCTCCCTGGACCAGTTCTAAGTTGGAAGATTGTAACCTGATCTCTTCTTTGTAGTGAGCAGTATGAGCAGCATACATCTCCCTGACCAGCTCTAAGTTGGAAGATTGTAACCTGATCATACATCTCCCTGATCATTTTCTGAATATTCTCTTAGCTATTTTCCTAATAAAAATTTATGAGGGAAGATACTGTTTAATTTTCTAAAACTGTTTTCCTTTTTAAAAAAACTGTCTATTTTTCAAAAATATGTTTTTAATTGGGCTGCCCATAAATTACGTCAACGCCGTTTCGACAACAACCACCTCTTTCTGTGACTTGTGTTAAATCCATCTAGAGTATACTGTTTAGTTAATAACCGTATAACTGCGGGAGTTTGAAATAAATTGATCAAATACCATTTACACTCTAATGACATTAAATCTATTGTGATTATTCCATATCTATATCACATATTAAATATATGTTATATGTTAAATATATATTGTGATCCTACAAGATAATATATGTATCACATATCAAATCTATTGTGATCCTACAAGATATATATGTATCAAATATCAAATCTATTGTGATCCTACAAGATATATATGTATCAAATATCAAATCTATTGTGATCCTACAAGATAATATATGTATCACATATCAAATCTATTGTGATCCAGCGAGATGTCACCATAGTCATGTGATAATGGCGATGTCTTAATTTATGTATTGAATGTTTTGTTATGATTAACTCAGTAATACTTAAATCGAACTTTACAAGTATTTTTCTTCTTCTTCTGCGTTCATTCTCAAACTCCTGCAGATTAGCAGGATGTAGTCCGGAGAACGGAATGCTTTGTGCCATGGTTTACAGCATTGCTGCGATATTTGCTGCGCCTTTCAGCCTGACACATCCGGCTTGACCATGGCTTTGGGTCACTGACCCTATATGGGATGGGACAGTCAACTCCATCCCATAACTTCCTTAGTCACCTTTTACGACATACATGGAAGGTAAACAGTGTTGCTATTCTTTGCTCCCCTTTCAACACACGGGAGTTTCAAGTAGAACTTCAGGATACTGATCCCTGACAAATCATAGATTACCCGAGTTCACGGCCAAGTCATATTTCGATTTCATTAAGAGGAAGAAGATCAGATTAAATTCCCACTTCTCACTTGGACTTCAAGCAAATACATATCGGTAACAGATCAGGATACAGAGAAGTTCTACAAATAAATGTAAACACACAAACCTCGAATGATCGTGTCTCTGATATTTTCTTCCACAAACAAGGACACGGGATGTGTAACAATGACGAAAGTGAGTGAACTGTACCACACCAACAATCGATAAATATTACATAATGGAAAATATCATTTTTGCCGAACAGTTTTGTGTGTCACATTATGTATTCTTTCTAGAATGTAGTCTTTATTAAATCTCTGCGGTCTCTGGCAAATTGTTCCGCTTCCTATAGCGACATCTCAATGTATTCCTGAATATCTCGTGTCCAGCGGCGTCCTGATCGACACCTGCTTCTACTGCCTTCTATCGCCACCTCCAACAACACTCTTTCCATGTCATCGTGTTTCTTCATATTGCCGAAAAAACGCAATTTCCTTCTTAATATGACGTTTGAACGCCAGACTTCCTTAATGTTGGATTTTAAATGGCTTAGAAACGGTTTTACAGGCAGAAAATAATATTGATGAAGTTTTCCTTTATATGAGAACTCAAAATGTGCACACAACTGCAGGAAAGTTATCAGTTGTATGGTCCGATTTCACTTTAAAAAAAAAAAGAAAAGATGTCCAGCTAAATATAGGACATGGCCATGAATTACAACAGCTATTTTCCAATTTTTTACCCGACCCCCTCTCCCCGTTGTCAAAATTGTCAAACATTCAGGGAAACACCCGCTTAGGTAAAGGTAAGTCCTATGGCAGTACCTGCCGTCTGGAATGAAGAAAACTCTTCATGTACTAGTCCGCAGTAACTATTAGGTGGGTAGCCAATTCCATTCCTTGATGTGTTCCTCACCTTACCTAACTCATGCGGCATGTACCCATTTACAGCTGGGAAGACTGATGTCTTCGTGAGTAGCTATGATACAGTACTGATGTGTTCGTGAGAAGCCGTGATACAGTACTGATGTCCTCCAACCGGTATGTTGTAGCAAAAGCTATGGAGAGTACGTTTTTTACTTTCTCCCGCAATGTCAAAAATTTTGTTGTAATTTCTGATCCAAATATCTTACCAATAATCTCTGTAATCATTCCTTCATTTCTTGCCAATAATCTCTTTAATCATTCCTTCATTTCTTGTCATATATTGATCAGGAGTTCAAGGAATATTTGTGGAGATCATCAGATAGCGATTCTTCATCTTGATGGAGACTAGGAAATTGGTATAATTCAGCCAGCGATCATATTTTGCAGTGTCTTCTGCTTTTTACACTGTTTACTTATTTCCTGAAAATGGGCTACATTATTGTTACATTTATCAAAGTAAACCTTCATAAAATGGTAACTTAATCTTGATGGCTTCATAGCCTCATTGGAAAATTTCTCTCATGAGCAAAATGAGAATATGTGATTATGAGCAGAACTATTGAATCCAAATGTAATATTCTACACTACAATAAAACTATTTTAGATATTCTACACTACAATAAAACTATTTTAGATATTCTACGCTACAATAAAACTATTTTAGATATTCTACACTACAATAAAACTATTTTAGATATTCTACACTACAATAAAACTATTTTAGATATTCTACGCTACAATAAAACTATTTTAGATATTCTACACTACAATAAAACTATTTTAGATATTCTACACTACAATAAAACTATTTTAGATATTCTACGCTACAATAAAACTATTTTAGATATTCTACACTACAATAAAACTATTTTAGATATTCTACGCTACAATAAAACTATTTTAGATATTCTACACTACAATAAAACTATTTTAGATATTCTACGCTACAATAAAACTATTTTAGATATTCTACACTACAATAAAACTATTTTAGATATTCTACACTACAATAAAACTATTTTAGATATTCTACGCTACAATAAAACTATTTTAGATATTCTACGCTACAATAAAACTATTTTAGATATTCTACGCTACAATAAAACTATTTTAGATATTCTACACTACAATAAAACTATTTTAGATATTCTACACTACAATAAAACTATTTTAGATATTCTACACTACAATAAAACTATTTTAGATATTCTACGCTACAATAAAACTATTTTAGATATTCTACACTACAATAAAACTATTTTAGATATTCTACACTACAATAAAACTATTTTAGATATTCTACACTACAATAAAACTATTTTAGATATTCTACGCTACAATAAAACTATTTTAGATATTCTACACTACAACAAAATTATTTTAGATATTCTACACTACAATAAAACTATTTCACTGACGACACTTTTTCGGCTGTTGCTACGGCGAAAGTCATGAACGTAAATTCTACGACAATTCCTGGCCAGACTACCTGATTCATAAAAAAGTACTTATACAAATATTTCAAGAAAAAAAAGCCATAAAAAAACAGTGAAAGAACGAACTATTTATCATAATGACGACACATTTAATTTACTACGGGAATTGCCAGGTTTTATTGGACATGTAAGACAAAATTTGATATTACTGAAGTGTTTCATTTTTATTTTATTTTAATACAGCTAACAATTTCAATACAAGCGCTTACAGGAAATCTTACAAAGTCTAACAGAAGAGCTTACCACTGGTTCTAACAAACTTTATTTTTACCAGGTTTCAGAAAGAGTTCAAATAATATCACCAGAAAAAATGTCACTATCTATATATTCTTAATCGTTAAAGGGCTCAATATCTCAAATTGTTTAGGGCCCCACATCTCAAATTGTTTAGGGCACCACATCTCAAATTGTTTAGGGCCCCCCATCTCAAATTGTTTAGGGCCCCACATCTCAAATTGTTTAGGGCCCCACATCTCAAATTGTTTAGGGCCCCACATCTCAAATTGCTTAGGGCCCCACATCTCAAATTGTTTAGGGCCACATATCTCAAATTGTTTAGGGCCCCATATCTCAAATTGTTTAGGGCCCCATATCTCAAATTGTTTAGGGCCCCATATCTCAAATTGTTTAGGGCCCCATATAATTCAAATAGTTTAGGGCCCCACATCTCAAATTGCTTAGGGCCCTATCAACTCTAACTACGGCCCTGTTTAGTTGAAATAATAATAACGGTTATATTTAAATGTGTGAGATACATTTTTGAGTCACACTGGAGAACATAGTCACAACAGGCAAGATTGAAGGCAACAGAGACACAGAGGGCGACAACGTGAGAAAATATTAGTTTGACAATCTAGAACGGCAGGGAAACAACAACGATCGTGATACATAATGCTGTAGATAGAGAACTGTGAAGAGTCATGATCGCCAACGCCAGTCAGCATGGCATCTGATTATGACACATCTTTAGACAATTTAATTGGTTCACATAAAATTCCATTTGTGAAACTCCACCTCCAACGTGTCAATAACTATCAATCGTTTTTCGAACACTCACGCCCTAATTGTTGACACAATTTACGGACATCCCTAAACAAATTGTTACAGAATGTTTACGTTTCCGTCTTTTGTGATATTTATATATAATATCTGGGTCACTCAGACCCTAATCTTAAAAGTCGGCACTAAACCATTTCTATTGAACCAAATAATCAGAGCAGGCTTTTTTTTTACATTTCCAAAGCCACTCATAAATTCATAAAGAGTTGAATGTGATTATAAATCTATTGAATGTGATTATAAATATAATACACACAACTCAGAATTCTAAGAACTTTTTGTAATGGAGAAGACCCTGAAATGAATCAGGGATATTTCATAAACCTCGGGGATGATGATATTGTTGTGTTTCAGAAAAGATTATGTGAGCGGTGCTGATTGATCTGACAGTTGTTTTATAACTGTCGCTTATGTTATAGTCGTCATGGAGTTTAGCGGGACATTCCAAATGAATACTTCCATTATTAGGATATGGGGAGTTTGGTTTCTAATGTTGTAATTCATTGTTTCTCTAAGACTTTACCGGAGCTCTTCTATCATCTCTACGTAAGACGTTTCGGCTCTTTGCAGTGTTCATCACAGAGTTGAACATTACTGAAAGTAGTGCATCACGGGGAGTTGAACATCATCGAGAGTTGTACATAAGTGAGAGCTGTACAACACTGAGAGTTGTACACCACTGAGAGTTGTACACCACTGAGAGTTGTACACCACTGAGAGTTGTACATCACTGAGAGTTGTACATCACTGAGAGTTGTACATCGCTGAGAGTTGTACATCACTGAGAGTTGTACATCACTGAGAGTTGTACATCACTGAGAGTTGTACATCGCTGAGAGTTGTACATCACTGAGAGTTGTACATCACTGAGTGTTTTACATTGCTGAGAGATGTACGTCACTGATTCTTATGTTCGATTCTTATGTGTATTGATGAAGATTTGGAGAAATCACTACAACCCCCTCCACCTCAAAATTGTACAAAGGATATAAAATCTCTATTGCTCGTACATCTGGGGATATATACAAAGAAACAAATCAAAACAGTTATACTGTACAATATCGGTTCACACATTCGCCCGTGTGTTGTCGGGCCCGAGAGGGGAGAAAAGATTAGCAATACTGTTTACCTTCCATGCATGCCGTAAGAGGCGACTAAGGAGGTTATGGAGTGGAGTTGGCTTCATATAGGGTCAGTGACCCAAAGCCGTGCTGAGGTGGGATGTTTCAGGCCGAATGTCGCAGATACCGCAGCAATGCTGTGCACCATGACACAACGCATTCCGTTCTCCGGACTACATCCTGCGAATATGCAAGAGTTTGAGAATGAACGCAGACGAAGAAGTCCACTGAAAAATTAATATACCTCAGTATTGATTAATAGAAGTCAGTATTGATTAATAGATCTCAGTATTGATTAATAGATCTCAGTATTAACATGCACGAATCTGATATGTAATTATCCTACAAGAACTTCGAGATTATAACACATTTCTTTCGATTGTAGGTTGCCCTACATGCAACTCGTGCATCGAACATAATATTAATGTTATAATTGAGTTAGAATAATAAATGATACATGTTTTGATGGGGT
>CM067308.1:10691390-10801390 GCA_034231615.1 Meghimatium bilineatum
CACTACCCATGTTAAGATCAACTTATATAAATCGTTGGTTTTATCAATATTGCTATATGGCTGTGAGACCTGGACTTTAACAACAGATGTAGAGATAAGAATCCAGGAGTTTGAAAACAAATGTTATAGACGTTTGTTGGGTATCTGTTATCTAGAACATAAGACCAAATTTATGTGCGCATGATAAAATTAATTCATAAGTTGGACAAGAGGAAACATTCGTTGACATTCGTGAAACTTCGTAAACTCCGATGGTACGAGCAGGTGATGAGGCATGTCTCGTTGACAAAAGATGTTCTTGAAGGTACAGTGGAGGGGGTAAGAAGACGAGGTGACAAGAAGACATGGCTGGATAATATTACAGAATGGACAGGGTGTGAATGTTCATAACTCATCAGGATGGTAGAGGATAGAGATGTGTGAATATCATCATGCACCAAATGTCTGATTGTGACATCTCTACCATCCTGACGAGTTATAGGTTTATTATTTTTATCATAGTTAGTTAGTTAGTCGTCGGATCATCATCACTGCAAACTGGACTCATCCATAGTTGCTCCGATCTTTCCTTGAGTGTATCCGCCATCACACTTCTGCTGACAGTACCGGTCCTATGCTGGTTGACCATCATTCGTCTGCGCCCTCCAAAATGTTCACCCCTAGCAACACCGCATTTCAATCCCTAATCTTTAATCCTGGCCATTGAAAAGGAATCATCATCAACATTAGTCTCACTCTCGCGTGTTATATCTCTTAAGGAGTTCAAAACGTCAGCGCGATCCATTGCCCCATCGCCCTGTGCCACAATCGCACACGATGCCAGTTGATCGGCTCTTTCATTGTCTCAAACGCCCACATGTCCCGGCACGAAAATAAATGTAACCGCTTTCAAGCTCGCATTTCTCAAGGCCTCAATCCACTGTTCGCTAACGAGACCCACTTGTACCTTCTTAATCATACTCATAGAGTCACTCAAGATGCAGACCTGCGTTACCTTCTGTGTGCGTAGCCACTCAAATGCCTTGGTCACCGCCATAGTCTCCATGGTCATACTACTCGTAGTGACCGCAAAGGCACCACTTTCCTCCTTGATCGTTTTACCTGCGCACTTAGTTGTAAATGCCCAAGCACTGCGAACATGCCTAATTACAGATCCATCAGTGTATATAATCACATCCCCCTCTTTGGTATTCTCACTGATTAAAGCCTGCACTTCTTTCTCCACAGCTGTGGGACACCATTCTCTGCATTCCCTGCTAAGTGATATTACTACTCTCAAACAAGTTTCGAAATCTGTGGGTAGACCTATCCATTCTGCACCTGCCGCCACATCCTGTAATCTGCACACGCTTTGTATTACATCCTCAGCACGTCCCATCCACGACCTTCCTCTCTTGAGTCTGCTGCCTTTAACTTTCTGTATTTCGGAATACAACGGGTGTTCCTTATCTGCATGTATTTGAAGGTACGCCCGTGCACGGCAATACTGTAATCTATGCTCAGCTGTTGGGCAGTCAAGTAGGTATCGCATAGCTCTTGTCGATGTGTCTCTTGTGCATCCCAGAATGATACGCATTGCTGCATTCTGGACTTTATCCAGTCTTTCGATCTGAGTTTGGCTAAGAGTCAGAATTGCCAGTGCATATTCCACCACAGCCACAACCAAACCCTGGTACAAAAGAAATCGTTGTCATATTGCTGGAGAGAGAGAGAGAGAGAGAGAGAGAGAGAGATTGCTGAGGGACTGCGTGTTGATGCACCAAATGTAATTCTCTAATGACTATGAGGGATTATGGGTTTGAATGGATGGATATCTATAACATTTTTCATATTCCTGGATATCATTTGGATCTAGTGCCCTGCGAAAATCAATATAATGTAATACTGCGTGAAACGTAACAACAATTGCACTTACGTAAAACACAGGTTTTTAGAGCGTTCAATATAGACAAGACGGACTATCACTAAAATTAGGGATTATGATTTGTAAACAAGAAAACATACAACTTACAATACACAGAACATTTTCAACGTCTCCACCAGAAGGCTTTATTAAGATACATGCAAAATATCATTTTTATTCGTCATCTTTTGATGTTCTGTTTAGTTTCTAATCATGAATACAAAATATGTTGCCCTTCCAAACCAGAGTTAATGTGCATCATAAGAATCCACTGCCATGCAAAACTAGAGTTCATGGATATCATATGGATATATTTCCCTGTAAAAACTGGAGTTTCTGGGAATCATATATCGTTTACTAGTAATGTTTATGTAGCGTTGTTTCTTATATAAATCATTCACTAGTAATGTCTATATTTGTAATGTTTTTCTTGTATAAATTGTTCACTAGTAATGTTTATATCTGTAATGTTGTTTCGTGTATAAATTATTGGCTAGTAATATCTATATTTGTAATGTTGTTTCTTGTATAAATTATTGGCTAGTAATATCTATATTTGTAGTGTTGTTTCTTGTATAAATTATTGGTTAGTAATATCTATATTTATAGTGTTGTTTCTTGAATACATTATTGGCTAGTAATATCTATATTTGTAGTGTTGTTTCTTGTATAAATTATTGGCTAGTAATATCTATATTTGTAGTGTTGTTTCTTGTATAAATTATTGGCTAGTAATATCTATATTTGTAGTGTTGTTTCTTGTGTAAATTTGACACTAGTAATGTGTATATCTACAGTTTTATTTCTTGTATAAATATGATTTTATAGTAGTGGCTGTATATGTAGTGTTATTTATTGTCCACATTATTCACTAGTAATTTCTACATCTGTTGTTATTTCTTGTAGAAATTGGATACATTGTTTTCCATTTCTTATTTTGTACCATAGAGTTTAACATTCATAGATGTACCAGATGGCCAGTATTCTTTAATGAGTCATAGTTAAAAAAAAGTGAAGAATATGCTCCGCAGTTTGATTGCTTTGACTGCATGTACACTGTGCCGAGTTACCTATTGTGTGTACATTTAGCTGTTTTATCAATTGTGTCCAGTTCTTAATCGAAATATGATAACCTGTTCTTGTCTATTTTCAAATAGTAGGTCATCTTGTGATTTTGATTCGGACACACAAATTCTACGTAGTACATGCCCAACTGTGTTGGGCCAAAACTACAGATATCACAAGACGCCTACAGATATCAGAGCAAGACTATATATATCACAGGAAGCCTACAGATATCACAGGATGCCCAACAAAATTACAGATATCAAAGTAAAATATCACAGCAACGTGTGACGCATGACAAAGAGGTTGGAGCTTTGGTCTCACACCCGTGAGGACCAGAGTTCAATCCCCGGTAGGTACTGAATTTTTTTTAATCTGTGGGAGTGTAAATTAAAACCTCACCCTAAACATGACGTGGCGACAGCAAGGGCATGAAGCCAATATCACACAAGCCATTCGAATACTCCCTGTAACTCCCCATCGGGAAAAATACAGCATGATAGTAGTTTGTTTTCTTTTAACAGCAAAATTACTAATATCATGGCAAAATCGAAAACTACGATTTTACGATTTCCCATCCAAGGACTACTTTCTACTAATCCGCAGCAGTGAGCTAGCTTAGAATAAAAAAAAATAAACTTTATATGTCTAATCACCATATTCAAAAGAGCGATAATTATCTTGTCTTTTAAATGGTTAAATAGATTTACGAAGATCTTGCAAGAGATCTATCAACGTTTCTAACACAAAGACTTTATCAAAATATAGACAAACAAGCAAAGAAAAAATGTACCAATATAGAAAGGACTATATAGAATTATGTAGTTTTCTGGCACAAATAAAAAAAACGAGTATGGTAAATACGAGGAAGAGAGACAAGTAAGAATAAGAAGCTACATTACAAGACGACACATATAACAGAAAAGTGAATTTAAAAGTAATTATATGCTCCACAAAAAGATATACTCCATATATTGAGCAACCCACCTAATAGTTGGAAGACGTCTGTCGGAAATATGGCTTGGAAACTAGAGCTCATAAAAGCGAGATAGTATGACTAATGGCATCAAACAAGATCCCACGACTATCCGGTAAAACGGTCTCAAACAAAAGTAGTTATAACCTTCAAATATCTCGGGTTCCAAATATGCAATTCTAGAAGTGAAATTCAAGATGACGGTGGTTGTCATGGCAAAGTTAAGTGTGATTTGTTCTTCTTCTTCTTCGTTCAGCAACTGTGGTCATGCTATATTGTCAGGCCTGTCGTCAAAAAGAGAAGCCCACCTTCTTCTCCAGGTCAGAGCGGCTGCCCCATAGCTTATGCCTCAAGTCTGCATCCTCTGCCCAGGTCTGCTGTCTCTGCTCTTTGTATGTTGGGCAGTCTTGAAGTATGTGTTCCGGAGTCTGGGTTCCGGATCCACATGGACATTCATCTGTGTATGAGATCCTCAATCGGTAAAGGTGACCCAACAGTCTGCAGTGGCTTGTTCTAATGCGAAATATTGTGGTCTGTTGATATCTTTGGAGGAGATGTATTGCATCATGTGTGTATTCCACTTCCATTTGTTTCTTCCACTTTGCTGTAAGTGTGATCAATCTATTCAGATCGCGAGTTGGTATGTACACTTGTATACAGATGTGAAAGTTAAACACTCAATACAGAAACATAAAGAAGGATCCAGGTTTTTAATACAAGTGTTATAGGCATTCGTTAAGAATTAATTTTATAGAAAACAAGACAAATATATTTGTACGGCAGCAAATAAACAAACTTGCAGGTTATCAAGAATCACTTTTGGTAATCTTGAAATAGCGCAACATTGTTTTGCTTCGACATGTAACGAGACACGACTCGTTTTATAAAATTATTTTGCAAGGAACAGTAGAAGGTTGGAGGAAAAGAGGCAGAAAGAGAACATCCTCGATTAATAACGTCAAAGAATGGTCTGGGCATGATTTTTCAACACAGCCGAATGGATGAGGATAATTTTTGTTTGCTTGAGAGCCCAGGCAATTGCTAGCGATTAGCTCTTACTTCCTATGTGCAGTGGGGTGTTTGTTTTACTCAGCTCTCTTTCATACCAAGGAGACTTCAGCTTTCGGCTTAGTGCGATGCCTATTGAAGAAGTCTTCTACTCAGAGGGGATCTATAACTGTATAGATGACATGCTGCAAATCTCCATAAGAGAGCCTCAGTATAACGGCATGTCATCAGCTAAGGTTTTCTGTTGCATGGGTGGTTTCTCTAGTGGGATATTGGTGAGAGCCACAGAGGCAACCGCATGCGTGAGGATAGGGATATGTGGAGGTCTTTTTGCACTGATGCCTCCAGTGTGGCAAGATATATTGAGGTCTTTTTGCACCGGTCTCCAGTAAGGCACCCCTGATGCCTCCAGTGTGGCACCCCTGATGTCTCCAGTGTGGCACCCCTGATGTCTCCAGTGTGGCACCCCTGATGACTCCAGTGTGGCACCCCTGATGTCTCTAGTGTGGCACCTCTACTACCCTCACGTGTTATGTGCCTTATTATTATTATTATCCTCCATAAGAAGAGATGCAAGTGATATAGACGACAAAAACAAAATAATATTAATTATAATCAGTGGAATAGATAGTTCTTAGAAGTTACATTGCCGTGGGAGCCGCGTAGCGAAGTGGTTAGCGCACTGGCTTCTCATATGAGTGGTCATGGATTCATTTCCCAGATGAGGCGAAAATGTTTCTCAGATCGCAACGGCTCCCGGGTCGACCCAGTCTTAAATGGGTACCGGATTAATCCGGGAAGTAAAGACTGTGAGGGAGAGGAGATGGCTACCGCCCTCATTTGAGGCAGAGCCTCTGAAATGTGAGATCGCTAACATCTCACACCTCTACGACATTAATAAATGCTATGGGTTACTTTACTTTTTTTTTACTTTTTATGTCTACACAACAAGTCTTATTCTTCTCGTTCACAGTTTAACATGTCTACACAGTGTCTTCTTCTCGTTCACAGTTTAACATGTCTACACAGTGTCTTCTCGTTCACAGTTTAACATGTCTACACAGTGTCTTCTTCTCGTTCACAGTTTAACATGTCTACACAGTGTCTTCTTCTCGTTCACAGTTTAACATGTCTACACAGTGTCTTCTTCTCGTTCACAGTTTAACATGTCTACACAGTGTCTTCTTCTCGTTCACAGTTTAACATGTCTACACAGTGTCTTCTCGTTCACAGTTTAACATGTCTACACAGTGTCTTCTTCTCGTTCACAGTTTAACATGTCTACACAGTGTCTTCTCGTTCACAGTTTAACATGTCTACACAGTGTCTTCTTCTCGTTCACAGTTTAACATGTCTACACAGTGTCTTCTTCTCGTTCACAGTTTAACATGTCTACACAGTGTCTTCTTCTCGTTCACAGTTTAACATGTCTACACAGTGTCTTCTTCTCGTTCACAGTTTAACATGTCTACACAGTGTCTTCTTCTCGTTCACAGTTTAACATGTCTACACAGCAAGTCAAAATTTCTTGATAAAAATTGTTGTATTTGAAAACGCACCCTGGATCCCATACAGTTTAATTCACATCAAGTCCGTTTAAAAAAAAATAAACGTTGCTGTATCTGAAAGCATCTCAGTGTTCCCATTCAGCTTTATATGGATATCTGTCTCTGTGGGTCAGTGCTCCTCCCTTAAATCGTTTGTGATGCATTACCATATGGACACAGAGGGGATGGAATCCATCTTAGTCTATTTAAGTAGCTGTTTGATCTGTCATGCCCTGATGTAGAAAATGATAACTTGCACAGCTCTGTTGATATAGTCATAGTTGTCTTTTGGGAGATCAACTTAGGATAATAGCTATGTTAGGAGCGTCAGGGGTAGAAAAGTTCTCTGGAGATGGCCCGCGTGTGTGCTGAGTATATTGTAGAATTTGTCGCCACTTTTACGTCGGTGTCTATCGTTTTCATGGTCGGTCTCTAGGACTGCCTTCACTGTATACTTATTTTCACTTGGAAACAAAAAGAAAGACTAAAACAATTGTCTCTACTAGATATATCCGGAGAGGAAGATGAAAAACACAATCTCCCGCAAGAGAGAGAACTGGAAAAACAAATACCTTGGACCCCTTCGGGAGAACTTGGGCCAAGCAACTATCCAAACAAAATTATCAGAATAAACAGCCAATAAAGGAACACTACCAACAATCATGAGGACATGTGCTCTAGAAACTATATACATTTACCCATTATCAGCATTTAGGCATACACTGATCAATCGGCTTTCAAGGTAACCTGTTGTGCAGGATATGGCATGCATATACGATACCCTGATGGATCTGCCTGCGAGTTCTGTGACATGGTGAAAATTTCTCAAATTATGAAGCAGATTATGAGGCCATCAAGACAGCCATTGAGTTAATACACCAACAGTTTGATCTAAAGGAACAAAAACCAGCAGACATAATCATTTTTACAGACTCTATCTCAGTTTTTGGAAGCACTTAAACATACCGCATATGAAAATCACGATTTCTCCACATAGCAAAATCATCTTACAGACTTATTTCTGCATGTCCAATCAGTGTGACCATACAATGGATCCCTGAACATGGCGATATTACAGGAAACGAAGTAGCGGACAGACTTGCGAAAAGAGGTGCCTCAAAACAACAAACACAAAGACCTTGCAGTATGTGAACAGTTAAACAGATTCTCAGAATCAACACAGGGAAATCTGGCTGAACAGGTGGGAAAATGGGCTGACTGCTCGAAATGCATTTAGTGAAATGACACGGCCAAAGGACAATGAAAACATAAACAAACTCTGCAGGAGAAGCCAATCCCTTATCTTTCAATTTCGAACAGGACATGCAAAGACCAATAGTCATTTAAACTTTATTAATCCCCAGCAACTACCCGCTTATAGACACTGCTCACATCCCAATTAAACAGTAGAACACTTCCTTATTGACTGCCCTTACCTTTCAACTGCCAGGAAAACACTTCTACAGACACCCTTAATGTCACTAACTTACTGTATGGATAACTAAGTCAACTTCATAAGACCTGCACTTTTTTAAGAATGGTCTTGTGCTGACAAGAGTAGCATTACTCATCAGCATTTGGATAACGACAACAACAATAACAACAATAAGCTTTAATTTTAATATCCGCCATGAGGAGTTCGTGGGCTGTGTCAAAGTCGGCACTCTTAAGGGTCTAGGCGCATCGAATGCTTGATGCATAGCAGTGAGGAATAAAGAAATAACGTAGAAACAGTAATCTTGTGATATTATAGAAAAATACTGAGAACACTATAGTAGACTTGTCATATTATAGACGAAGACTGAGAACACTATACTAGACTTGTGATATTATAGACGAAGGCTGAGAACACTATAGTAGACTTGTGATATTATAGAAGAATGCTGAGAGCACTATACTAGACTTGTGATATTATAGACGAAGGCTGAGAACACTATAGTAGACTTGTGATATTATAGAAGAATGCTGAGAGCACTATAATAGACTTGTCATATTATAGACGAAGACTGAGAACACTATACTAGACTTGTGATATTATAGACGAAGGCTGAGAACACTATAGTAGACTTGTGATATTATAGAAGAATGCTGAGAACAATATACTAGACTTGTGATATTATAGAAGAATGCTGAGAGCACTATAGTAGACTTGTCATATTATAGACGAAGACTGAGAACACTATACTAGACTTGTGATATTATAGACGAAGGCTGAGAACACTATAGTAGACTTGTGATATTATAGAAGAATGCTGAGAACAATATACTAGACTTGTGATATTATAGAAGAATGCTGAGAACACTATAGTAGACTTGTGATATTATAGAAGAATGCTGAGAGCACTATAGTAGACTTGTGATATTATAGAAGAATGCTGAGAGCACTATAGTAGACTTGTGATATTATAGAAGAATGCTGAGAGCACTATAGTAGACTTGTGATATTATAGAAGAATGCTGAGAGCACTATAGTAGACTTGTGATATTATAGAAGAATGCTGAGAGCACTATACTAGACTTGTGATATAAAATAATGCTGAGAGCACTATACTAGACTTGTGATATAAAATAATGCTGAGAGCACTATAGTAGACTTGTGATATAAAATAATGCTGAGAGCACTATAGTAGACTTGTGATATTATAGAAGAATGCTGAGAGCACTATACTAGACTTGTGATATTATAGAAGAATGCTGAGAGCACTATACTAGACTTGTGATATTATAGAAGAATGCTGAGAGCACTATACTAGACTTGTGATATTATAGACGAAGGCTGAGAACACTATAGTAGACACTAGACTTGTGATATTATAGAAGAATGCTGAGAGCACTATACTAGACTTGTGATATAAAATAATGCTGAGAAAACTGTGAACAAATATAGTGTACTATGAAAATATCTAAGGTACTTTCCATTATTATATTGAAGTCTCCCATTCATTTAATATTCACAAGCCGAAGCTAATCCAGCAACCCCCCCCCCCTGGTATAAAATAAAATCGTGCCTCGGTTTAGACCTGTTTCTATGGATATTTAATGAGCTAAGTCAAAACATGTCCTCATATAGATCACATGAGCTCTACTTTTTTAGATATGGTTGAATTCATTTGTAAAAATATGTCCACTCATTAAAATATATTGAGATGTCATAAGAAGCTTTTTTTTTAAAGTTTAAATGCGAAAGTTCTGAATGAGCCAAATTTTTGTGTAAATAAATGACCTCGGTTACACAACTATTCATCAACTCCCTGGCGAATATAATCTGATGACAGGCCAATCCAAGAATTCTCTATCTATACTGGGTTGTTTTTTTAAACACCACTTAATCGAGATAACTTTTATAAAAGATATTCCCTGATTGGACATTTTTCAATCTATCGACTGTGTCCACTTGTCATTAACTTCTCGTGGTTACCTGAATTGTACTCACCTCATGATTCGTGAAGTCGTGAAAGACATCAAAGTTAAAACAACATTTTTGGCACTGCTCGTGGCGGATTCATGAGAATCCCATGAAAGTTAATAAACACCTAACTCTCTGACGGTATTATTGAATGCCTATAGAAGATTGATGTTATCAGAAAACGCCGTTGGTCCTATATCGGGCGTATCCTAGGCGCAGACATCAACAGAATACACCACCAATCTCTCAAATGGATACATACAGGCACAAGAGCTAGGGGTTTACCAAAAAAACACTCAGAAGAACAATACTTAGAGAAAGTAAAACAATCAATATACATAATATTTAAGAACTGCACAGAATAGATTTGAACAGACAGAATTGGAGAGATCTGACCTCTGCCCTATGCGCTAACTTCAGCGTTATGAAGGAAAATGAACGAATGAATGAATAAATGAATAGAAGATTGACGGTTCTCAAATAAATTCAGTTGAAAATTCAATGCGCACGCATGGCTCATCTCATTTAATAACAACGATACATCATCAATGGTGCACAATCACAAAGTATAGGGCGAGACAAATTAATGTAGTTAAAAGCACCATTAGTCGCTTTTGGGGGCGATTTCAACAAACTGGCTCAGTAGCAGACCGGCCACACAGTGGAAGACCCAGGGACACAACTTCTGTCATTGACCGCTTCATACGGCTGCGTCACCTCAGGAATCGATTTACATGAATACGGATAAATAGCGGATAGATAAATAGGTTAATCGTAGGTTAAGTTGAAAATAATATAAATTTAAATGTTTTTGCGTTGAGTTCCGCATGTCAGCAATGTGCGTCCCTTCGAATCTTTACACTTTGGAACATTGCGCTCTTATTCACTGACTGACAATCGCAGTAATACGGTCCTTTTGAGGTTCAATTCCCATCAGCTGTAAGAATTATTTTCATTTTATCCTCATGCGTCCTACTTGAATTTACTTTGAGGTATATAATAGTTTTACTCAAATTTCATGGCAAGTCGCGTATGAACGTTTCTTCTGAGAATATTTCTGAACATTACAAAAGCGGGTGGTAACAAATTTATTTATCTTCATTTTTCCCTCCACGCAATACCCCTATCATACTCTTCTTATGACGTCTGCCCAGACATAGGCCTAATGATCCTATTTGTGAGGAACTTGCTACCAAATACACGAAACCAACCAATTTTAGAAGAGGAACTATTTTATTAACTATCAATATCTTGTGTTAGTCTGGCGCAGTAATACATGAATAAATGTTGGTAGATGTTAAATTTCTTCAGAATTTCAATATCTTTTCCATATTTATTTTCTGGTCATACAAAATTATGAATGTATTTATACACTGAACTAATCTGTATTTTCTGATGTCACCGACATATTCCAAATATGTTATACACTATTACACAAGTAATCAGTGCCTCTTTGTATAGTTGGTGGGATGTCTTAGATTTTCTGAAGACCCTCGGAGCATCATTGCAGCCAGAAGGTTTAACCAATATGAGGTGGTTAAATGAAAAAAGCAACGAATATGAAAAAAAAGACATCTCATACCTTTTAGTAAAGTTGGATTTAGACTTGATAAAGCCCTAAGCTTTCCGGACGTGCGGCATTGGGACAAATAATGCTGCAATATATTTAAGTATATATGACAATTGCTGAGGAAAGTGGGGGCCCTAAGCTATAGCTTGTGTAGCTTATACGTAAATCCTGCACTGCCTTTTAGACCAAGGCCGTAGATAAGGGAGGGGAATTCGGGGCTTCAAAATCCACACCAAACGCACTCAATAAATGCAGGACACGATGTAACAAGCTAGAGTGATGTGGTTTTCCTAAATAAAGATAATTGAAAATCCCAGAAAGAAGATAACATGAATTGTTATGCAATATAAGTGAAACATGTTTCCTAACTATGGATAAATATTGATGAAAAGGTATATAAAAACATGCAATAAAACAAAATTGTCCATTTTTGTTTTATTGCATGTTTTTTGCATGAAAAACTGGACAATTTTCGACGTATCGGTCCAAATGGGACCTTTTTCAAGAAAAATAATAACGTTTAAACCACACAAACGTGAACTGAGTTTGACGAGCCCATGTTTCAGTTACGGGAAAACATATCAATGAAAAGAGAATCACGCTGCTGTGTAGTAGTTGAACCGTTTGTCTTGTGCTCGAAAGATACGTGTTTGAATCCAGCTCGCTACGTCGTGTTTAATTATTGGTTGTTCGTGGAGATCGCTCGAGATTATAATTGAAATCTACATAGTTACATAGATTAGTACTTTCAGCAGGCAGCGCTCCACCTTGCTGAGAGGGACAGAGTATGCATGAGGTAACACGCGTACAATGAAGGAAGGATTTCAGCCTTCTGTCCTGCAGCACAGTGAGGTTTTTTTTAGCATGATGAACATACAGGAAGGATGGCTAGTGAATACAATTTTACGTACAAACATGAAATTTTTCGGACATAAAAAGACACAATATCATGGAAAGACACATCTTAGAAGGCAGAATTCTAGAAGTAGAAGAGGTAGTCTTAGAAGGAGATAGATAGATCACATCAAAGACTGTATGAAGATATCATTGGAGGAGACAGGCTACATGATAGAGTAGGGTTTAGGACATGAATTGCAAGGACACCGTTCTGGAAAGAATATACCACTTCATAGGCGCTGTAGCACATCCTTGTGAATGGATATGGGCCCCTATTGATTTTTTAAGGGCGTATGGTCATTGAAAAATATAGAAGGTCAAAGTTCAGGTTGTTCTATCACAAAGACTTGTCAGTATTTTGTAAAATAAAAGTCTATACTCTGCTCCATAGAAACATAATCTTACTAATCTCCATAGAAACGTAATCTAACTAATCTCCATAGAAACATAATCTTACTAATCTCCATAGAAACATAATCTTACTAATCTCCATAGAAACGTAATCTTACTAATCTCCATAGAAATATAATCTTACTAATCTCCATAGAAACATAATCTTACTAATCTCCATAGAAACATAATCTTACTAATCTCCATAGAAAGATAATCTTACTAATCCCTATAGAAACGTAATTTACTGGTGGATCGATTAAAACCTCAACAGCATCAGAGATTGATGTATTAACACCCAATAATCTATCGCTAAGCATGTATGTTCAATTGAAACGCAGCGTTTGCTTACAGGTTTGGGCATGCAGAAAGGCACTATTGACTTTCATAGACGATCCTGCAGGAAACAGTTAATTAAAGTGGAAGGAGTTCTTAAAACGGATGGGAATTGAACCAGGTCCGTTCTAGCGGCACCGAATCGCATTCAACCTCAAGTAAACAGGTTTACCATACTTGACCAACCACATCTCCAGAAAAACGTGATCTTGTCAAGACGTTCAACCGGTGTACTCAAGTCTCTGAGAACGGACCAGTCGAGACAAGGACTATTACAACAACAACGAACATCCCATACAAGTTTTGAAGTATCCGCAGAGCCACAAACATAGAACATACGTATTCAATTCCCCCTGTATAAGATGGAAAGAGAAGAAGTGATAAAATCCAAACTTGCTTTGCTAACATCAATGAATGGTTAGAGCGTGATTTTTCTGCTCCTGTCCGGTATGTCTGATGATATGGATGTTTAGCGGGTTTTTATGTGCTAATGGCTCCGATAAAACGTCTCCACGGATCTAATAGGTTAGCGATTTTATTATATACCTGCTATAAATATCTATGGATTGTAGAAGCTGTCCTGATATCATTCACGTAAACAGAAACAGAAGGACAGTTTCTTCGAGCTTTCGAGAACTAAAGATATAAAACTCCGATGTCGGGTCAGTACATATATATCAAGTGACATATTCTTTCCAGAACGTTGTCTTCGTCGTGGATACTCAGAACGATCCTCTGTTCCGGGCAAGCAGGTCTACATTGGCCAAAGACATATGTATACATTCTTCGATGTCACTCGTCCATCGTCTTCATGGTATTCCTCTTCTTCTCTTGCCTGGCGCTATGCCCTTCATAATCAACCTATCGATAACATACGCTTTAAGTGTCAAAAAATACTGTAGCTTCTTTCTTATGATGGTATTTAGAAACCACCCTTCATTTAGTTTCAGTAATTTCAAAAAGTACATATGTAAACAATATCTGGGGAGGGGTGATAGTTACTACGTGTTTATAACTCCCCCCAACACAGAATATTATCGCTATGCAACTTTTCTACCAGATTCTACAGATCCTTCTAGCCACGTTTTTTAACGCCAGAACAACGGTAAAACTCGATAATGCATAATATTAGAGCCACTACAGTTTTAGTGAGTTCAGTATTACCATAGCAGTTATCTTGATTGTCTGTATTAACTATGGTAGTCTGCAGACAGCCTCAGGGACTTCGACCTAAGGGACCTCTGGGATTTGATGCCAGAGTTTACTGCGACAACTTTCCCCAGAAATAATAGTATCATCGATTTGTGATAGCAAGACATGATTTAAGTAGAACACACGGTTCTGCCTACAGTGACATACAACAGATCTTCCCTATTCTAAATATAGCATGATTACGCGTACACTCAGAATATAGATTGATTTTATGTACCAACAATAGGACGTCATTTTCCTATATCTATGTATACGATGTAGCCCTTGTTTGCCTTGCATCGTCAGGGGTAGAAGAGTTCTCTGAAGATGGTCTTCCTGTGTGATGTTTGTAAGCTTGTTCCTGTGGCTTCTTTGATTTCTGTGATCCATCTTTTACATGGTCTGCCTCTGGTTTTATAGCCGTTATGTCTATGTGTCAGGGCCATCTGTGGCATGCTGTCTGTTGGTAGTCTGGAAGCGTGTGAAAACCACTTGATCTGTTGTCTTTTGATGTGTTAAAATACTGGTATTGTTTTGATTATCTGTCTGATGTTATCGTTTCTAATTCTATCTCTTAATGACATTCCGAGTATTTTTTGTAGACATTTCATTTCTGCTGTCACTATTTTTCTTTTGTCTTGAGCTGTCATTGTCTAGGTTTGGCACTGGTAACATAGTGATATAATAATAATAGTCTTGTATATTTCAACTTTAGTATCTATGTTTACATTTTTGTTCTTAAAAATACGTGTCATCTGTCCTAGGATGTGGTATGTTTTGTTGCATCTATTTTGCATCTCTTTATTGCTTTACCCTTCACTCGTTATAATGCTTCCTAAGTAAGTGAACTCCTTAACTTGTTTAAGGTGTTTATTATCGATGTAGATAGTGATATTGCTTTCATTTTCTTGCGCTTTAAAAATGCGTTGTTAAAGAATATCTGAAACAATTAATTTTCAATAACATTTTCGCAGTCATAATAGCTTATTTAACAAATAATACAGCCTAATAGTAATCTTAACGGCTTTTTTTTTCTTATCATAATCCTAAACCTATAAGTTTATTCTACAATTAATAACGTCTAATCCTAATACTAACACTAATAGCTCATTCTCTAATCTTTACCCTAATACCTTATTCTCTGATCCTAACACTATCCCAAATACCTTATTCTCTGATCCTAACACTAACACCTTATTCTCTGATCCTAACACTATCCCAAATACCTTATTCTCTGATCCTAACACTATCCCAAATACCTTATTCTCTGATCCTAACACTATCCCAAATACCTTATTCTCTGATCCTAACACTATCCCAAATACCTTATTCTCTGATCCTAACACTATCCCAAATACCTTATTCTCTGATCCTAACACTAACTGCTTATTCTCTGATCCTAACACTAACTGCTTATTTTCTGATCCTAACACTCAATGCCGTCTTAATGCATAGGCCCGTAGGGCATTTGCCCGGGGGCCCACGGACATAGGGGCCCCATGCGAATATGTTGTAGGGTTTCGGAAAACACATATAAAATTTAGTATTATTTTATAAAAATCTCATAATTTTGTGTTTATATGCGAACGGGCCCTTCAAGTTTATCAATCACTTCCAATCTTGAACCATGTCTATAAAACACGTAAATAAAATGTCTTTTCTCTGTTGTTCATGTTTACTGTTGATTATAGTTGCAGCTGTACAGCATGTTTTACAACAATTTTGTTGAAATTAGTATAGTGACAATAAAATAAATAATACATTATTTTTAATATTATCAACCATTTATTTTTTTTCCTGGGGGGGGCACTCTTTCTTTGCCCAGGGGCCGGACACTATTTCTTTGTCCAGGGGCCCAAAATGGTGCAAAGACGGCTCTGCTAACACTAACTGCTTACTTTCTGATCCTAACACTAACTGCTTATTTTCTTATCCTAACCCTAACAGTTCATTCTCTAATTCTAGCCCAAATAGCTTATTCTAAAATTAATACAACCTAATCTTAACCGAAATCTCTAAATCCAACAGAAATCACCCCAAAAAAATAACCTCACTCTTTAAAAGTCCACAAACATAAATATATACTATAATAAGCTCAACAGTTTAACACCGATGTTTATCTCTTTAATTACTAAGCGTTATGGCTTCATATTTTGCTTGAGTGGATTATTATCTTAAACTACGTTAAAAATTTATGATTAATTATTATCCAGACTGAACGGATTTATCGCAGCAGTCGCTACGGCTGTCGTTTTTAAGATAGCAATGATTTTATTTTACGTGGAAAATAAATATTACAGTAATTGTTGGTATAAACGTATCGTTCATTTGTTGTTTGGTATTAATGAATTATTTATAAAATGACGTATTTTGAATTGTAATTATTTTTCTTTCGCTGTGTTGAGATTATATGCAACGAGATATAAAATTAACAGATAAACGTTTATGAAATTGTAGTATTATTTACATTCATGTTAGTTTAAAATAAACGTAAACATACATTGTACTTACCACAATTATCATCATCTTCGTCCTAATATGAACGTTGTAAGTACTAGTGGTGCCATTCTGAAATCTTCGACCAAAACATTTTCTAAGTTCATGTTACAATGTGAAGAATTCAAAAATATCCAGCCTTGAACAATATCAGTCCAGTCCTTATCTTGACAACCTCTTCTCCTTACACCTTCTACTTTTCTCTGCATGATTGTTTTAGAAAGAAATTCATATCAAATGGCTAAATCACACAAGCTTACTACGATTAACAAGATAAGCAACGGTAGATATTATCTCACGTCTCTACAATGATAGATGTGCCACTTTGGCTGTGTTGTTTTTATATTTGTTCAATATTATAACATTGACATTTAGTATTTAACAAAAACCATGCACACCTACTTCATAACTAATTAGCTGAACTCACAATTTAATTATCTATGTTAATGAAACGGATTCAAGGATTTCCATTGTGTTTAACTTATTTAATTTGACAACTGTGTTCAAAATTGGATACTGGAACGTAAAGAACTATGTTTCAAACTGGAAAAACAAGTCAAATGTGTCGTGAATGTGTGTGATTACAACTTAGAGCTGAAGTACATTATAGTTCTCCGCTGTGACCTTTGCTGTAGTTTCGATGTGTTTTCTGACCTTTGTTCTAGTTTCGAGGTGTTACCTGACCTTTGTTGAGTGATTTGGCAAGCTTACGAGTAAGTACTTAGAGTTAGGTTAGGATTAGAAATAATATTTTTAATGTGTGCGTGCACCTCGCTCCGTGTGTAGCGGGCAGAAATACTGATAGCTCACCACAAATAATAGGAAATTGTAAAAATTGTGTAAATTGGAAAACAAACAGATTATGCTTAAGTTCGTCTGTGTCTAGAGTTGAACTGTGTGATTGTCGGATGTGACGTCATGGCAGCCATTATTTTGATTGGTATTACACGGGAATCCATGACGTTCAACATGTCACCAATGTTATAGCTATGATGGCAGAATTCAACATGTCCCCGATGTTGTTATTTAGTATTACAATGAATTGAGTCATGCGAAATTGAACAGCCGATAAATCGTGGTATTGAATAACTCGAAAAAAAACGTCTTGATCAACTCATGATCATGACCAAGAAAAAACAAACAACCTGCAATTATTATCTGCACAACTTGGGCTTGAAATCAACACATCCAAAACAAACTATTTGACCTTACCAACAAACCAACGGACATCAAACTAAACGACAACGCTCTTGAAAAAGTCAACAACTTCATATACCTTGGCAACAAGATATCAACAACAGGAGATTCATCTCCAGAAATATTAAACCGTATTGTATTGGCTGCAAACTCATTCAATAATCTATCAAATATCTGGCATTCAAAAACGCCAAGAAACAAAACTCCAAATCTTCAACTCCTGCATAATTCCAACATTAACATATGGATGCGACAGTTAGAAAACAACATCAAACATAGAACAAAGACTAAACAACTTTTGAAAACAAATGTCTTAGACGACTATTGAATATCCATTGGTCAGACTTCAAATCAAACACAGTTGTCAGACAAAGAAGCAAAACAAGAATATGTATCCACCTATATTAGAATGTGTCGCTGGAATTACATCGGGCACGAGCTGCGAATGGATACCAAGACTCCCCTGTCAAGCTTGGATGTGGTTACCGGCAAGAGAAAACGAGGAAGACGAAAATAAACTGTACGTATAACTATTACAAGAGAGCATGTCACCATCGGTATCAGAAACAATGAAGATCTAAAGCAAATTCCAACGAAACGCGAGACATGGAAATCTATGACATCCGTCCTATGTGCCGTCTTTGGCACTAGAGGAATAACTAACAAAATAGCGCACTAATAAACAGATGGTGTGTACACTATAGAAAACGCAGTTCCAAAACTTTTGAAACAATTTTGAGAGATAGACTAGAACAATAGTTCTCAAAATTTTTTACTCTGGTCAGCTTTTGTGAAATAAAATGTTTTCGTGGCCTCATCTGTGACGTAATTCCATGTCGTCAACATCGTTAGAACGAAACAAGACTATTTGAGGTATGTTGATATTTGTATTATTTGAGGTTTGTTGATATTTGTATTATTTGAGGTTTGTTGATATTTGTATTATTTGAGGTTTGTTGATATTTGTATTATTTGAGGTTTGTTGATATTTGTATTATTTGAGGTTTGTTGATATTTGTATTATTTGAGGTTTGTTGATATTTGTATTATTTGAGGTTTGTTGATATTTGTATTATTTGAGGTTTGTTGATATTTGTATTATTTGAGGTGTGTATGGAATAATTGTATTAAATTTTATTAAAAATAATCGTCATCACTTTCCACTCTCAAGATACTTCTGTGCCCCCCCCCCAATTTCACATTTGTTTCTCCGTGGCTCCCCTTGCAATTCTGAGAGGAATGGTGGTATCCACATTGCCCACGTTGAGAACCATTGGACTAGAACACAAGCGACATACTTATAAAACAAAGTTCAATGTGAAGCAGCAGTGAGTGATTCAGTTCACACAAAAAAACAAACAAGAACATGTTAAATAACTGCATAAACAATAAAATATAATATTCTTAAATAGATATCAAACATGGACAATACATAAACATTCAATTTAAATGATTGTAGATTTGTGTTATATTTGTTATCTAAAGGGTTATTTAATCTGAGTATTCAGAAGTTATCACAAACATAAATAATATTTTGGTCTTTCAGCTCGATTCCGCGGTCTAAGTGACGTTTATAGTAGATTAACGGAGATTCAGAGTTAATATTGGGATGTGAATAATACAATTGTGTACTGAGAGAAATACACAAATGAACACGGGATGAAATATAACACTGTGCAATGATAGCTTCGCATACATGTGTATTGTACACCTGGTTGGTTTATAATACCAGGTATAAGGTTGTAAGGTGGGTAACTGGTAAACCATTAGAGAAACATGGTTGATGGATGACGTGTGTGAAATGTGGACGAATGGGAAGAATACAGTAAACGTATGGCAGAATAGAAAATGATAGAATACATTCGAAAGATTACATTGAATTTGTGAAAGAATTTGAGAAAATAGAACATAGTAGAGAGATTAATTTGATGTATGAAAGAATGGTATAACGTAAAACACCAGAGAGATATTTTATTGATGTATAGAAGAAGAGTAGAATAAAGTAAAACATATTAGAGAGATTAACTCGATGTGTAGAAGAATGATAGAAAGTAAAACACAATAGAGAGATTAACTTGATGCATGGAAGAACGGCAGAAAATACAATGGAGAGATTAACTTCATGTATAGAGAAATAGTAGACAACACATGCGTGGAAGAATGGTAGAAAGTAAAACACAATAGAGAGAGTAATACTGTGACAGCATTTCTATCTGTCGCCAGGCAGAAAGTAATGAAGGGCACTATACCATAATGAAATCATTAGTGTAAACACACATTGTAACGTACGCTGTGCTATCACAATATTAAGCACGAAAGAAATAAAGAGCACTCTAGCATAATGAAATCATTAATTCACGTGTCACCTTAGACATGTCTTAGCTACTTGTAGAATAGACCCAGGTCCCACAAACGGACACGTAACTTGTTAAGTAATAGTTGTACAAAACTGGACCTCCATTAGTGGACAGACAATATATTATCATGAAGCCTGGAATGAGATAAGATCTCCATAGCACCCATCTGAATACACGCAGGGCCTAATAATTATGGGCTCAATACTACAGAGACTTCGGATGACGCAGATATTGGAGGCCTTCTTTACGTTCTTTCCCTGACACGTTTAAATTACGAGCTTGTCTTAGTGTGTCACCAGTTCACAAAATAGTTTTCAGAACATTCATATCATGTATAGTCCGTCAAATTTGAACAAGTATTGTCAAGTTCTCTAAAAAAAAAAAAGGTCCTGCCAAATACATATATATAGTTTGAGTTTAACATTTGTTGATTTGTTCAGGTTTTGTTACAATATACTAGTATCTCGTTAAATATAGTTATAACTTTTCAGCGCACCTCCTCCCGCCCAAATATTTTATACAAACAATAATAAACATGAATGAACAATATAAACAAGTAAATAATGATAATAAAGTCTTCAAATGATAGGAATTATCTCATACACGATAAACATGAAATCGATCTCATTGATTGGATTAACTACACAAAATTAATGTTCAAAATACGTGCTATGTTATTCAAGAATGTTTATAGGCTCCGCTGGATCCTACCGTTCAACCATTGTTTTATTCACATTTTGTTCCTTTGTTGTTGGTTGACAAGTGGAAATCAGCCTTCTCAACAGTGCAGACGTATGTTGTTATTTCTGTAACATCAGATCAAGTCTTGTTGTTGTTTTATGAAATACATTCATTGTTGAATTAAATGCATTGTGTTAACCTTCGTTGTTACTTCTTGACACTTTATTCATGACACGATTGAGTGGTCTCCAAAGTCTCTCTGGAAATCGATGCTGCGAACTGCGACCACGACGATCCCGTGAAATGTAGAAATCTTCAAAGTAATCGATGAGGAAATCCAGATCTGAGTAACTATCAATATTCGTGAGCTGTTCAAAAACAGTAACGACATCAGTTTCTAGTACGAATTCCAAAGCCATCATTTGTTTGACTGAATAATGTTCATCAGAGATGAATAATGCGGTTTTACTCTTAGAATGTAGTTCTCGCCAAACGTTCCGTCCAAAATAACAATAACATCCTGATTATTGAGCTCGCGGAAATGCACATTCAAAAGCTTTAATGTAAGCTAATTCGAAATTAGTAACTATTGAAGATGGAGCAGCAATTCCGTTATTTCCCAATTTGATGATATTTCGGAGCGCTTCCATGACACAATATGCCCAGACAATATATCCCAAGACAAAATATGCACAGACAATATATCCCAAGACAAAATATGCCCAGACAATATATCCCAAGACAAAATATTCCCAGACAATATATCCCAAGACAAAATATCCCAGACAATATATCCCAAGACAAAATATTCCAGACAATATATCCCAAGACAAAATATTCCCAGACAATATATCCCAAGACAAAATATTCCAGACAATATATCCCAAGATAAAATATGCCCAGACAATATATCCCAAGACAAAATATGCACAGACAATATATCCCAAGACAAAATATTCCCAGACAATATATCCCAAGACAAAATATTGTAGCATTGTCCTAGGGAGATGCATACTCCATCTCTGGCTGTCCTATGAGGATGTATACTACATCTCTGGCATTTTCCTATGGAGATGCATACTCCATCTCTAGCATTATCCTATGTAGAGGCATTCTACTTCTCTAGCCTTATCCTAGGGAGAGGCATATCCCATATCTAGCATAAATTAAATGGATGTTGGAATCGACTCGGGCAATTACGGTTTATAATCCACGTCAACCGGTGAAGATAATTGACGCTAGGAGCTATCTCTGACGGTGGGGAAACATTGTCGATCTTAGCTATCTACTGAAGCGAGCCTCAAGCTGGGCAGATCCGACATAATAAGCTGTTTATTCGCTATAACCTGTTTCAACAGTTGTTTAGATATTTCTACTATTGTCTGGATAGACAAACAGATGTTTAGATATTTCTACTATTGTCTGGATAGACAAACAGATGTTTAGATATTTCTACTATTGTCTGGATAGACATACAGTTGTTTAGATATTTCTACTATTGTCCGGATAGACATACAGTTGTTTAGATATTTCTACTATTGTCCGGATAGACATACAGTTGTTTAGATATTTCTACTATTGTCCGGATAGACATACAGTTGTTTAGATATTTCTACTATTGTCTGGATAGACATACAGTTGTTTAGATATTTCTACTATTGTCTGGATAGACATACAGTTGTTTAGATATTTCTACTATTGTCCGGATAGACATACAGTTGTTTAGATATTTCTACTATTGTCTGGATAGACATACAATTGCCAGTGCATTACATACACATATTATACATTCCGATTTTGTTCAAAAAGATAAATCGTTAGTCATTAATCATTGGATGATCACTTTTTGTGTTAGTCATTAATCATTGAATGATCACCTTTTGTGTTAGTCATTAATCATTGGATGATCACCTTTTGTGTTAGCCATTAATCATGATAACTAATTATTGATCAACCTTTGTGAAGTACAATTATAGAAAAATTTGACAGATTTCGTGACATCAAAAAGTAAACAGTTTTAAAGCTATTTCTTCTTCTTCATCTTCAGTGTTCATTCTCAAACTCCCGTTGGATATCTCTTGCTGCAGGGCCATTAGGGGAGCTTTCAGTAGATTTTCAGCAGGGTGTAATCCAGAAAATGGAAATGGTTTGTGTCGCCGTGTTATTTGCGCCTATTACCCCACACATCCGTCTTCGGCTACAGTTATTTGAAAAGTTAAGAATGAAATGAAATAAGATTCAAATCGTGTTCAACTCCTTGCAGCTGAGATAGTAGGCTTAAGCTTGCCACCAGCCAGCAGTAAGTTAAGCCTATTCAGGCACTCCTACACGCGAGCAAGACCACATTCTGTTCTAGAGAATAGAGGTTCCGAAGAAGGAGGTAACGCGCCAAGAGGTACAATCACATCATTCAAGATTTTGCTACGCACAGACGGAAATGTAATGACAAAATCTAATAAAAACTTCAGATATAGGCGCATTACTCGTGAACGAGAGATGAATAATTTAAAGAGATAATAAGACAAATACAAATGATGTGTGCACATAAAGAGATAAGTTTCTGTAAGAAAAACAGAAAGAAGGTGTGAATGTAAGCAAACAATGCCAGAATTTGAAGTGAGGAAGAAACATAATGTGATGGAGAAATACGAGTCTGACAGTGATTAGTGACGCAATGATTATTAGATTTACATGTATACGGAGAGTCATCAATCTCTAGATATAAGGTTATGTCACGGAGGTTGTATTACGTAACGGTAACAGTTGGTTGATTGGATGATTGCAGAGCTAGTAGTCCATGGGCTAACAGCATTTGGCCAATTTCTTTATGTAATATATAAATGTGTTTATGAGCTACGGTTTTGTTCCATGTTTTGATTTCTTCAGTTTCTCTGGCATTGGAGAAATAAACGTTATCTCTAATGTCACCGAGTGATGAACATTTACAAAGGTGATAGTCGACAGTTTCGTAAGGATGCGTGCACATCCGGCACTCTGAAGTGTGTTGTGGTTGTATTCTGTTACGATGATTGCTACGCCATGACAGTCCGAAGTATAGACATGTGTACAGAAAGTAAACATGCCTTCATTCGGTACGTTGCTTTTATTCTATCTATCTATTCGCTAAACCCTTTGTTGTCTTTCGACGTAAGGGGTAGAAGAGTTGTCTGAAGACGGCCGTCTTGTGTGCTGCGCATATTGTTGAATTGTGTCGCCTCTTTTATTTCAGTGGTCCATCGTTTTCGTGGTCAGCCTCTAGGTTTGCCTTCGCTGTATATGTGTAGCATAGCTTGCTGTGGCATGCTGTCTGATGGTAGTCTGTTGATTTATGCAAACTATTTTATCTGTTGTCTCTTGATATATTCTAATATTGGAGTGGTGTCGGTTTTTTGTCGGATGTCCTCATTCCTCACGCTGTCTCTTAACGATATTCCTAGGATTCTGCGTAAGTATACTATTTCAGCTCTCTCAAGTTTACGTTTGTCTTATGCTGTTCTTGTCCATTTTTGGCATTGGTAGCACAATGTTGGCATAATAATCGTTTTGAATAGTGTTATTTTAGTATCTAAATCTAAATTTTTTTGTTTCTGAAGATTGGTGTCATTTGAACTAGGGTTTGGTATGCTTTACTACATCTATTGTGTATTTCGTTGCTGCTCTTGCCGTCTGTTGTTATATTACTTCCTAGGTATGTGAATTCTGCTACTTGTTTAAGTCTTGTTTTCAATATATATATATATATATATATATATATATATATATATATATATATATATATATATATATATATATATATAATATATATTGGTGTTTCTTTCTGTTCTTTAAATCATCATTACTTCGATCTTTTCTATGTTTATCTTCATGTTAAAGGTTTACCATGTTTGATGTAATATATCTATTTGTCTTTGTAGTTCTTTCTCTGATGATGCTACTAGTGCTTGGTCATCTGCAAATAGTAGCTCGTTTAAGTTATCCTTCAGATTGTTTTCTTCCGTTGTCTTTGCTACTTTGCAGATATGGTCTATGTATGCTATGAACAATAGAGGGATAGTACACATCTAAGATATCTATGTGTAAAAGTGTTTTTTTCGTTCAGAAGTAAGGAGTTCGTTACGTTTTCAAATGGGACCAGCCTATTTTGGATGACAGTCACACAACGAACATCAGAAGAAGTACTTATAACAGAAACCAAAAAAACTCAGATTTGGAAACACTAAACGAAGAAGGAACACAACAGATATAGACGATGATGCAACATAAAAGCCAGCACTCCCCTCCCTTCCCTTTAAATATTTAGTATAACTTATAAAGTAGTATGTAAATGTTTTTGCAAGTTGAAGTGTTCAATATTTCTTATAGAGCTATCGTCATTGACCATACATTGCTTCCATGCTGCCCTTCTGACTCTACATCGTCCACTGCAGTCTTTCGCGACCCAGAGGTCGCGTCTTCGCCGACTCTGAGAAACCCTGGTCCAACTGCAACATCGTCCACTGTAGTCTTTCGCCACACAGATGTTGCGTTTTAGCCCACTCTGAGAAACCCTGATCCAACTTCAATTCATCTTTTAACTAAATTTCCTAATTCTATCACCCCCATCTTCTGATTACAACTCAACCTCTAGCTCAACTCCCCAGTTCTATCTCCCCATCATCTAGCTACAACTCAATCTCTAGCTCAACTCCCCAGTTCTATCTCCCCATCATCTAGCTACAACTCATATTTCACCTCAAGTCATTAAAACATATATCACCCTTCATCTCGATGTCGTCGACATATTCCTATTATCTTAATTGTGTTTTCTTGACGTCAACTCACACCAAGTCTTGATTGCTATGGAATAATATTGATTTCCTTTTTTTTTTAAATTATATAGCAGAATACTAGAAAAATCATCCAACAGAAATACTTCGGTTGCTAAGAGAAACAAATAGGAGATCACTCTTACAGACAGTGTGTAATATTGTTCCCTTCAGAGTTGTCTTACATGTATTAAATATCGTTAATCAAAGTGTTAACTTCCTTCCACCATTTTCAAACTCTCAAATAACGCTTCTGCTTAATATCATTTTTCATAAAATTATAACACGATATGCCTTGCAAACTTTTCAACTCTTCTCTACCTTCTAATAAATAGAATTATACAAGCCATTTAAAAATAAAGTTTTGTTACGTCTCAGATGTTGTGTCATGTATGTCATGCGACGTATTCTTTCCAGAACGCATTCTTTCTTATGAATCTCCTGAAATTCCCACGGTCTCTGGCAAGTTGTTCCGCCTCCTCTAACGACATGTGCATGCATTTCTGAATATCTTTTGTCAAGCGGCGTCTTGGTCGACCTTTGTCTCTACTGCCTTCTATCACACCCTCCAACAACACTCTTTCCATGTCATCGTGTCTTTTCACATCGCCGGTAAAAAAAACACACACTTTCTTTTTAAAATGGTGTTTAAGTCAGCCTTCTTGAACGTTGATTGGTTGATATCACGTCTTGGTTGGTCTTGCTGTCCATTATATTCTCAGGAATCTCCTATAGCATTTCATTTCGACAGCCTCTATTCTCATGGCTGTAGATTTATTTATTGACCATGTTTCACTGAAAGTAAACTCAAACATCACCAATTGGTACATTCTTAGAGAATTGAAAGTAAACTAAAACATCACCAATTGGTACATTCTTAGAGAATTGAAAGTAAACTAAAACATCACCAATTGGTACATTCTTAGAGAATTGAAAGTAAACTAAAACATCACCAATTGGGACATATTGAGAGAATTGAAAGTAAACTAAAACATCACCAATTGGGACATATTGAGAGAATTGAAAGTAAACTAAAACATCACCAATTGGGACATATTGAGAGAATTGAAAGTAAACTAAAACATCACCAATAGGGACATATTGAGAGAATTGAAAGTAAACTAAAACATCACCAATTGGTACATTCTTAGAGAATTGAAAGTAAACTAAAACATCACCAATAGGGACATTCTGAGAGAATTGAAAGTAAACTCAAACATCACCAATTGGGACATTCTGAGAGAATTGAAAGTAAACTCAAACATCACCAATAGGGACATTCTGAGAGAATTGAAAGTAAACTCAAACATCACCAATAGGGACATTCTGAGAGAATTGAAAGTAAACTCAAACATCACCAATTGGGATATTCTGAGAGAATTGAAAGTAAACTCAAACATCACCAATTGGGATATTCTGAGAGAATTGAAAGTAAACTCAAACATCACCAATTGGGATATTCTGAGAGAATTGAAAGTAAACTCAAACATCACCAATTGGGATATTCTGAGAGAATTGAAAGTAAACTAAAGCATCACCAATAGGGACATTCTGAGAGAATTGAAAGTAAACTAAAAAAAACCACCAATTGGTACATTCTTAGAGAATTGAAAGTAAACTAAAACATCACCAATTGGTACATTCTTAGAGAATTGAAAGTAAACTAAAACATCACCAATAGGGACATTCTGAGAGAATTGAAAGTAAACTAAAACATCACCAATTGGTACATTCTTAGAGAATTGAAAGTAAACTAAAACATCACCAATAGGGACATTCTGAGAGAATTGAAAGTAAACTAAAACATCACCAATTGGGACATTCTGAGAGAATTGAAAGTAAACTAAAACATCACCAATAGGGACATTCTGAGAGAATTGAAAGTAAACTAAAACATCACCAATAGGGACATTCTGAGAGAATTGAAAGTAAACTAAAACATCAACAATTGGGACATTCTGAGAGAATTGAAAGTAAACTAAAACATCACCAATTGGGACATATTGAGAGAATTGAAAGTAAACTAAAACATCACCAATTGGGACATATTGAGAGAATTGAAAGTAAACTAAAACATCACCAATAGGGACATATTGAGAGAATTGAAAGTAAACTAAAACATCACCAATTGGGACATATTGAGAGAATTGAAAGTAAACTAAAACATCACCAATTGGGACATTCTGAGAGAATTGAAAGTAAACTAAAACATCACCAATTGGGACATATTGAGAGAATTGAAAGTAAACTAAAACATCACCAATTGGGACATATTGAGAGAATTGAAAGTAAACTAAAACATCACCAATTGGGACATTCTGAGAGAATTGAAAGTAAACTAAAACATCACCAATTGGGATATTCTGAGAGAATTGAAAGTAAACTAAAACATCACCAATAGGGACATTCTTAGAGAATTGAAAGTAAACTAAAAAAAACCACCAATTGGTACATTCTTAGAGAATTGAAAGTAAACTAAAACATCACCAATTGGTACATTCTTAGGGAATTGAAAGTAAACTAAAACATCACCAATAGGGACATTCTGAGAGAATTGAAAGTAAACTAAAACATCACCAATTGGGACATATTGAGAGAATTGAAAGTAAACTAAAACATCACCAATAGGGACATTCTGAGAGAATTGAAAGTAAACTAAAACATCACCAATTGGGACATATTGAGAGAATTGAAAGTAAACTAAAACATCACCAATTGGGACATTCTGAGAGAATTGAAAGTAAACTAAAACATCACCAATTGGGACATATTGAGAGAATTGAAAGTAAACTAAAACATCACCAATTGGGACATATTGAGAGAATTGAAAGTAAACTAAAACATCACCAATTGGGACATATTGAGAGAATTGAAAGTAAACTAAAACATCACCAATTGGGACATATTGAGAGAATTGAAAGTAAACTAAAACATCACCAATTGGGACATTCTGAGAGAATTGAAAGTAAACTAAAACATCAACAATTGGGACATTCTGAGAGAATTGAAAGTAAACTAAAACATCACCAATTGGGACATATTGAGAGAATTGAAAGTAAACTAAAACATCACCAATTGGGACATATTGAGAGAATTGAAAGTAAACTAAAACATCACCAATAGGGACATATTGAGAGAATTGAAAGTAAACTAAAACATCACCAATTGGGACATATTGAGAGAATTGAAAGTAAACTAAAACATCACCAATTGGGACATTCTGAGAGAATTGAAAGTAAACTAAAACATCACCAATTGGGACATATTGAGAGAATTGAAAGTAAACTAAAACATCACCAATTGGGACATATTGAGAGAATTGAAAGTAAACTAAAACATCACCAATTGGGACATTCTGAGAGAATTGAAAGTAAACTAAAACATCACCAATTGGGACATATTGAGAGAATTGAAAGTAAACTAAAACATCACCAATTGGGACATATTGAGAGAATTGAAAGTAAACTAAAACATCACCAATTGGGACATATTGAGAGAATTGAAAGTAAACTAAAACATCACCAATTGGGACATATTGAGAGAATTGAAAGTAAACTAAAACATCACCAATTGGGACATTCTGAGAGAATTGAAAGTAAACTAAAACATCACCAATTGGGACATTCTGAGAGAATTGAAAGTAAACTAAAACATCACCAATTGGGACATATTGAGAGAATTGAAAGTAAACTAAAACATCACCAATTGGGACATATTGAGAGAATTGAAAGTAAACTAAAACATCACCAATAGGGACATATTGAGAGAATTGAAAGTAAACTAAAACATCACCAATTGGGACATATTGAGAGAATTGAAAGTAAACTAAAACATCACCAATTGGGACATTCTGAGAGAATTGAAAGTAAACTAAAACATCACCAATTGGGACATATTGAGAGAATTGAAAGTAAACTAAAACATCACCAATTGGACATATTGAGAGAATTGAAAGTAAACTAAAACATCACCAATTGGGACATATTGAGAGAATTGAAAGTAAACTAAAACATCACCAATTGGGACATATTGAGAGAATTGAAAGTAAACTAAAACATCACCAATTGGGACATATTGAGAGAATTGAAAGTAAACTAAAACATCACCAATTGGGACATTCTGAGAGAATTGAAAGTAAACTAAAACATCACCAATTGGGACATTCTGAGAGAATTGAAAGTAAACTAAAACATCACCAATTGGGACATTCTGAGAGAATTGAATGTAAACTAAAACATCACCAATTGGGACATATTGAGAGAATTGAAAGTAAACTAAAACATCACCAATTGGGACATTCTGAGAGAATTGAAAGTAAACTAAAACATCACCAATTGGGACATTCTGAGAGAATTGAAAGTAAACTAAAACATCACCAATTGGGACATATTGAGAGAATTGAAAGTAAACTAAAACATCACCAATTGGGACATATTGAGAGAATTGAAAGTAAACTAAAACATCACCAATAGGGACATATTGAGAGAATTGAAAGTAAACTAAAACATCACCAATTGGGACATATTGAGAGAATTGAAAGTAAACTAAAACATCACCAATTGGGACATTCTGAGAGAATTGAAAGTAAACTAAAACATCACCAATTGGGACATATTGAGAGAATTGAAAGTAAACTAAAACATCACCAATTGGACATATTGAGAGAATTGAAAGTAAACTAAAACATCACCAATTGGGACATATTGAGAGAATTGAAAGTAAACTAAAACATCACCAATTGGGACATATTGAGAGAATTGAAAGTAAACTAAAACATCACCAATTGGGACATATTGAGAGAATTGAAAGTAAACTAAAACATCACCAATTGGGACATTCTGAGAGAATTGAAAGTAAACTAAAACATCACCAATTGGGACATTCTGAGAGAATTGAAAGTAAACTAAAACATCACCAATTGGGACATTCTGAGAGAATTGAATGTAAACTAAAACATCACCAATTGGGACATATTGAGAGAATTGAAAGTAAACTAAAACATCACCAATAGGGACATATTGAGAGAATTGAAAGTAAACTAAAACATCACCAATTGGGACATTCTGAGAGAATTGAAAGTAAACTAAAACATCACCAATTGGGACATATTGAGAGAATTGAAAGTAAACTAAAACATCACCAATTGGGACATATTGAGAGAATTGAAAGTAAACTAAAACATCACCAATTGGGACATATTGAGAGAATTGAAAGTAAACTAAAACATCACCAATTGGGACATATTGAGAGAATTGAAAGTAAACTAAAACATCACCAATTGGGACATTCTGAGAGAATTGAAAGTAAAGTAAAACATCACCAATTGGGACATTCTGAGAGAATTGAAAGTAAACTAAAACATCACCAATTGGGACATTCTGAGAGAATTGAAAGTAAACTAAAACATCACCAATTGGGACATATTGAGAGAATTGAAAATAAACTAAAACATCACCAATTGGGACATATTGAGAGAATTGAAAGTAAACTAAAACATCACCAATTGGGACATATTGAGAGAATTGAAAGTAAACTAAAACATCACCAATTGGGACATATTGAGAGAATTGAAAGTAAACTAAAACATCACCAATTGGGACATATTGAGAGAATTGAAAGTAAACTAAAACATCACCAATTGGGACATATTGAGAGAATTGAAAGTAAACTAAAACATCACCAATTGGGACATATTGAGAGAATTGAAAATAAACTAAAACATCACCAATTGGGACATATTGAGAGAATTGAAAGTAAACTAAAACATCACCAATTGGGACATATTGAGAGAATTGAAAGTAAACTAAAACATCACCAATAGGGACATTCTGAGAGAATTGAAAGTAAACTAAAACATCACCAATAGGGACATTCTGAGAGAATTGAAAGTAAACTAAAACATCACCAATTGGGACATTCTGAGAGAATTGAAAGTAAACTAAAACATCACCAATTGGGACATTCTGAGAGAATTGAAAGTAAACTCAAACTGTCTAAACAACAACTTCTCTCTAAAGGATTATACATTCTTTAGCCATATCAAACAACATGACGGTCCAGAAAATACCATAATCGATGGGTGGGATGATGCGAGAACAACGATTTAAGACCACATACAAGTATTATGTGATTACCACATAAAATTTGGGCGCAAGATATCAAAAGACCAAATCGCCCATGTGTTGCCGGGGCCCGAAAGGGGAGCAAAGAATAGTAACACTGTTTACCTTCCATGCATGTCGTAAAAGGCGACTAAGGAGGTTATGGGATGGAGTTGGCTGTCCCATCCCATATAGGGTCAGTGACCCACAGCCATGCTGAGGTCGGATGTGTCAGGCCGAAAGGCGCAGATATCGCAGCAATGCTGTAAACCATGACACAACGCATTCCGTTCTCCGGACTACATCCTGCTAATATGCAGGAGTTTGAGAACGAACGCAGAAGAAGAAGAAGAAAAGACAAAATCAACATGATATTCATACAAGCAGGAGATTGTCTCAAGATCGGCAAGAGTTTCATAATGCTTTGATGACTGCTATATTATGTTCATGTTATATGCAATGGTTGGCTGGTCTCACAACATGAGTGTACAAGTACATTACCGATGTACTCCAACTAAAGTCAGCAACTCCAACTAAAGTCAGCGACTTTCACATTACTTCGCTAAACAAACATGCGTACATTTAGTCAATTTTTTCCCCTGATAAAAGGCTTAATAGAGGATTGACTTCATTCTACTATGATTTTCTTATACGCACTCCACTTGTCTACACACGACGGAAGGCCGCATGTCGAGATTACCACTCATAGCAGTTACGTTCCGTTAACTTCAAGCGATAATCGATCTCCTAGAATGTGCACTTACATACCAGACCCAAAATCGAACCTGCAATTTTTGATCCTGTTACAAGCATGAAGATAACGGCCCGATCATATTTCAAACGGATATGGAAAAGTTGTCTTACTTACAAAAAAAAGTCAATTTTGCTAGCCTGCTTATATAGTGATAAAAGTGAAGATAGGTCCCATGGCAACATCCTGCCGTCGCGGATGAAGATAATTCTGAATTCTTTACGTGCTAACCCGGAGCTGCTATAATGTGTGGTGACGAGTTCTCATCCTTGCTGTCTTTACTTCCCCTAACTCATGCATCAGGTATTTATTTACAGCTGAGTCGTCTGGAAGTGTGGTCGTGTCGAGCGAAAAATCACAACCCCATCTCTTTGTTGTCCGATCGTGGTGTGAAACCCGACACGCTGTAACCCGGTGATAGCAAGTAAGCTCAATATCAACTAGTCTAATGATAGCAAGTAAGCTCAATATCAACTAGTCTAGTGATAGCAAGTAAGCTCAATATCAACTAGTCTAGTGATAGCAAGTAAGCTCAATATCAACTAGTCTAGTGATAACAAGTAAGCTCAATATCAACTAGTCTAGTGATAACAAGTAAGCTCAATATCAACTAGTCTATTGATAGCAAGTAAGCTCAATATCACCAGTTTAGTGATAGCAAGATAGCTCAATATCAACTAGTCTAGTGATAGCAAGTAAGCTCAATATCTACTAGTCTAGTGATAGCAAGTAAGCTCAATATCAACTAGTCTAGTGATAGCAAGTAAGCTCAATATCAACTAGTCTAGTGATAGTTCATCTACTGATAGATGTAGTAGTACAGTTGTTTTATAAAAAGGGAAGGGATGAGACATATTTCGTAATTTTTATGTTTTATTTAAAATCTAAGGGGTGGATTTGATATCATCAAACTACTCCTCTTCACATTGCGGAAGCGAATGTGTCGGGCCAATGGCCTAAATAAAACAGCGATACAACGAATCTCCGTTCCCATGACTAGATACTGCTAGAAATCTAGTATGTGCAGTGTCCTGCTACAATAACTATCCAGTGGCTGTTTGAGAATGTATGAAATCTAACCAAATACATCCCAGTTTAAACGATTCTGGATAATGTGTCTTCCTAGTGTAAGAAAGCTTGATAGAATATTATCCTTTTATGTAACAAAACTTGATACAATATTTATCTTTCTATGTAACAAAACTTAATAGAATACTATCTTTCTATGTAACAAAACTATAAAGAATACTATATTCCTAGTGTAACAAAACTTGATAGAAATTTTTATTATAGCGTCAAGAAAAATTGATGTAACCATGTATGATGTAGAGGTAACAAGGAAACCGAAACCTAAAGGGATGTCTATAAGTCAGGTTTACCACAAATAGGAGTGGCGAAGGGGGGGGGGGGATTAGAAGATCTGGAAAAAATAAATTGGACAGTTATTGGCAATTGGGGGAAAGGGGGAGGGGTAGTCTGACACAAATTGACGTCGAAATATTTTATTGTTCATACATTAATTAAATTGTTTAAAGTTTATAGATATTTCTAAAAACTTGAAAAAAAATATGTGGTTTTATCGTAACTGTTCTAAAAAGAATTGTTTTAACGAGAGGAGGGTTTTTAAAAATTGACATAATTAAGCGGGAGGAAGGTGGGATGTACTTTTATGAGTTGTTGACAAGGAAGAGGCGAGAGTGTAGAAATTTGACAAAATGGTATTGACGTAATTTATGGATAGATATAACATTGCATTCGGGCGTTGACTATCGCTACAGTAGCAGTTCTTTAAGGTGTTTTTTTTCTATTATATTTCTATTTATGCGAGTTTCTAGTAGGCTACATAATTCCAATTAGTTTTGAGCTTTTAGTTTATTCAATTCTGTATTCCTTTGCCTCTTCCTTGATAAGACCTTTAGTTAGAAACGTCGATGTTCTCTTTTTTGTAGACTCCATAAATAGTTCATGAAACCCTTTAACACTTTATAATAGTGATAGAAAGCGAATAACTGCGACGATTTATATGATTAGTTACTTGGAGATAACAGCAAACAAAAATTAAATTCGAAATGTGATTAATTCATAAAAAGCAAACATCTAATCATGGACAGCAAAGTAGATAAATCAGTAACTAGGTGTGAGCAATGGGCGATTAAAGGTAATGAGATACGATGATCAGTACAGAATAGCGTAAAGGAATTTTATCCTGCTAAAGCATCAATGACACTGTAAGAAAATAAAGAATAAGATATCTCAAGTAACTGAGGAAGAGAACTCTCTTTTTTTTAAAACACACACAATAGAATAAAAAAAACATTGCATTATCTTTACACATTTGTGCCTGAAGCCTTGCAGGGAAATTGCCAAATTGGATAGCCCATGAGATATAAAAATGAATTTGGTATTGAATGGGGAAAAACCTGGCAAAAACTGAAAACTCATTAGTTTATAAATTAGGATCGAGGGTTGCAACGTGATGTCATAGATTCATGACACGGTTCGGCTTATATCAGGGTGTCTGCTGGTTGTAGGTTTTCAAGTTACATTTATTAATTACATTTACTACTACTACTACTACTACTACTACTTCTACTACTACTACTACTACTACTATGACTATTACTATCACTATTACTACTACGATTACTACAATTACTATCATTACTATCACTACTAACATCACTACTACTACTTTTACTACTAGTACTATTACTACTACTACTACTACTACTACTACTATTACTACTACTACTAATTGAAAACATATTCTATTCAGGGCGTGGCTTTCAAACTAGCATCTTTGGCTATACTGATTTTCTTTTCCCTACTATAAAATCAAATTAAACTATCAAATATCTGGCATTAAAAAACACTAAGAAATAACACAAAACTCAAGATCTTCAACTCCTGCATAATTCCAACATTAACATATGGATGCGAAAGTTGGAAAGCAACATCAAAATTAGAACAAAGACTAAACACCTTTGATAATAAATGTCTTAGAAGGCTACTGAACATACGTTGGTCAGACTTCAAATAAAAAACAGTTGTCAGGCAAGAATCAAAACAAGAATATATATCCACCTATATTAGAAAGTGTCGCTGGAATTACATCGTCACGCACTACGAATGGATTCTGAAAGACTCCCCTGTCAAGCTTTGATGTGGTCACCAAAAGGCAAGAGAAAACGAGGAAGACCAAAAGAAACTTTACGTAGAACTATTACAAGGGAACGTTTCACCATCGGTATCAGAAACAATGAAGATCTAAAGCAAATTGCAATGAAACGAGAGACATGGAAATCTATGACATCCGTCTTTGGCCCTAGAGGAATAACTAACTAACTATAAAATCACTGCTACTACTACTACTAATACTACCAATACTATAAATACAACTACAAAAAATACTACTACTACTACCTCTACTACTATTACTACTACTTCTACTACAATTGCAGCTATTACTACTACAATTAATATTACTACTATAACTGCAACTACAACAAAACTAATACTACTAGTTTAACTACACCAATAACAACAACTACTACTTCTACTACTACTACTGCAGGTACTACTTGTACTAATAGCTGAACTACTACTGCTTCTACTTTTACTACTGCTGCTACTACTACTACTACTACTTCTACAGCCTCTACTACTATTACTATCCATTGTCTTTTCCTAGGTGGATGATGGTTTATGTTATCCACACGTGCCGTTAAGCGTAAGTGATATCCTCAATTTCCGTTCGAAGGCCAGATGTGTTGCCTTGGTTGTGTCAAGTCCATGTGTGTTCAGTCTTGTTATTATCAGTCCACCACTTTCTCAGTCTACCTTTGGGTTTATGTCCTGATATTATTTTCTTATATGCTCTAATCGGTATTTAGTTTATCTTCATTCGCATAAAGTTACCGAACCATTTTACTTGCTGTCTTTCACAATGTTCAATACATGATATTCTTCCTACTCTAATACTACTACTAATAATAGCCACGGTCTCCATTATTTGTGTATGATTGCAGCTCTGCTCCAACCAAATAAGACTAACATCAGCGTAGAACGAAGCGTTTCTCTCTTCATTAAAAGACACATTACATTTGTGCTTAACCTTTATTCAAGTCATGCAATCACATGTTCTGTGTGTGACAATTAGACCAAGCGTGATATCTCCACATGGATGCATATATTCCAGTGATTGGATCTCTGCATACAAAATGGTTGCATACTTTCACGTGATTGGATCTCTGGTTGCATACTTTCACGTGATTGGATCTCTGGTTGCATACTTTCACGTGATTGGATCTCTGGTTGCATACTTTCACGTGATTGGATCTCTGGTTGCATACTTTCACGTGATTGGATCTCTGGTTGCATACTTTCACGTGATTGGATCTCTGGTTGCATACTTTCACGTGATTGGATCTCTGGTTGCATACTTTCACGTGATTGGATCTCTGGTTGCATACTTTCACGTGATTGGATCTCTGCATACAAAATGGTTGCATAATTTAATGTGATTTGATCTCTACGTACAAAATGGTTGCATAATTTCACGTGATTGGATCTCTACGTGCAAAATGGTTGCATACTTTCACGTGATTGGATCTCTGAATACAAAATGGTTGCGTAATTTCACGTGATTGGATCTCTGAATACAAAATGGTTGCATACTTTCACGTGATTGGATCTCTGAATACAAAATGGTTGCATAATTTCACGTGATTGGATCTTTGCATACAAAATGGTTGCATACTTTCACGTGATTGGATCTCTGAATACAAAATGGTTGCATAATTTCACGTGATTGGATTTTTGCATACAAAATGGTTGCATACTTTCATGTCGCCAAAAAGCAATGAATGCGTTGCTCGGTTGAAAAAATGGAATATATGAGAATATTTTTTTATAATGTAGCGATGACTTTGATATGTTTCCGTTTCAATATGTCGACTAAAAAAATAATTGAAAAAAAAAGATTAGCTTTTGGCTCGAACACCCACTGCCACAATTTCTCCCACAATATATTTCGCATTTGTACGAATTCAGTTATTGAGGGCATATAAAAGATTGCAAAAAATAGCAGTTTCATCAAATGTGGCGTATTCTCATGTGTGTCATATGGCGCATTCTTTCCGTAACGCGGTGGTCTCAATGTTTACTGGAGAATGCCTAACGTCCGATGGATTCAAATTTAAGAATACAACAGAAACGCAGATATAAACAATATTATACAATTAGCTCATGGACGGAGATATACGTGACATTAGCGAAGGTCACGTAGAAACAATATTAAACCTGATTTTATAAAACAGTAAACGTCTGTTGGAAGGCAAAAAATATTTATACGTATTTGTTGACATATGTTTGTTCAGTGTCAGAGGTCAGATTAAAAGGTTAACTAATCATAGCCATTCACTGAGGCAGTAACGTATGAAGGTTAAGGTCAAGACAGTATGATGTACTGAGAGATTATTGCATCACAACACGAAAATATGCCTATCGATTTTAAACTCCTTCACTACGTAATGTCTATTAATCCATCCAAAGATACCATTACAAATTACGGATCTTCGATAAAGCGACACGGACATTTTTGTTTGTTTATTTAATCATTTTCGGTATTCATATCAACATAAGGAAGGATGGTTCTTATTGAAAGTGTAATATGTCCACATTACTTCTGGCATGATTTTGATGTGTTATGATAACAGTTTTGCAAGTTATTGTTAAATTTGGAACATGTGTGGTATGTGACGCCATTTCCCAATACATTTCCTATATTCGAGAGATTTTATGTTTCGTGAAAGTATAACTATTTCATTTACTTTGGTCGCATTAATTATTGAAAATCAACCTGGCAATAACTAGCAATATACCAAAGCAGATTTACGCAAATTTGTAAGACAAATCTGACAAAATTGTCGATCGAAGTCTTAGATCTACTATCAAATCTCAGAAAACCGGTCCGAATTATTTGGAAATAACACACAGAATCGAAGAACTATGCTTATATACTATACATTTTTTAATTCGTAATTGAACTATCTCCAAGTCTAATACAGTTTGAGTGAAAACTATTCATTCGGAAATTTGGTAAGTTCACGTCCGAAAATGGTTACATTTTTTATTTATAAGTAATGTTTTAAAATTACTTTATTAATACAAAAGCAATATTATACACAATAAACTTGTGATAACCACATTATCTGTTCACTTATGTTCCAATATGTATATATAAATATACCACACTATAATTTAAATGTATTCAGAACCACTATTTTTTTTCCCTGTGATAGATTTGAACACACACAAAAATCTCCACAAAAATGAATTCTGTACAAACGCTAAAAATACTCCGTAGCGAATGAGTTAATCGACAAAAAGCAGACACAGTGATTGCATACTTTCACGTGATTGGATCTCTGCATGCAAATTAATGGAACCCTAGCTGACCCCTCTGAGGTGGAAGATTATTCTGGAAGAATTGCATAACGATAAGAGTTATTCTTCTATTTATCAACGGAAGTTCTCGAGGAAAACTTATATTTCATATAAAAACACGTAACCACATTCACATTTAAGAGTAAAAACATCACTATTGATGATTGAAATAGACAGTATTAATGATTGATATAGACAGTATTGATGATTGAAATGACAGTATTGATGATTGAAATAGATATTATTGATGAGTGATATAGACAGTATTGATGATTGAAATGACAGTATTGATGATTGAAATAGTATTGATGATTGATATAGACAGTATTGATGATTGATATAGACAGAATTGATGATTAAAATAGACAGTATTGATGATTGAAATAGATATTATTGATGATTGAAATAGATATTATTGATGATTGGAATAGATATTATTGATGCTTGAAATAGAGATTATTGATGATTGAAATATATATTATTGATGATTGAAATAGATATTATTGATGACTGAAATAGATATTATTGATGATTGAAATAGATATTATTGATGATTGGAATAGATATTATTGATGCTTGAAATAGAGATTATTGATGATTGAAATATAGCTCATATTACTTGGTATTTCCACCAATGTAAGTGAGTGTACTGTGATTATGTAGACACACAGTTTTTGTTATATCATATTTGAACACTATAAACACAATATATCAGTCAACATGCAGGTATGTACCTAGCCTAGAAGTAAATGTCCCACTTGATATAACTACTAAAGGATAAGTTTAATCAAGAATACATTAAAAACTAACAAACACATCTTTTGTTTACTTCTTGATCCCAAAAACCAAATACATCGTTTGTTTTCTTCTTGATCTATAAAACAAAATAAATCTTTTGTTTACTTCTTGATCCCAAAAACCAAATATATCTTTTGTTTACTTCTTGATCTCAAAAACCAAATAATCTGTTGTTTGCTGCCTGATCCCAAAAACCAAATACATCTTTTGTTTGCTGCCTGATCCCAAAAACCAAATACATCTTTTGTTTGCTGCCTGATCCCAAAAACCAAATACATCTTTTGTTTGCTGCCTGATCCCAAAAAGAAAATACATCTTTTGTTTACTTGTTGATCCCAAAAACCAAATACATCTTTTGTTTACTTCTTGATCCCAAAAACCAAATACATCTTTTGTTTATTTCTTGATCCCAAAAACTAAATACATGTTTGTTTACTTCTTGATCCCAAAAACCAAATACATCTTTTGTTTACTTCTTGATCCCAAAAACCAAATACATCTTTTGTTTACTTCTTGATCCCAAAATGCAAATTCATCTTTTGTTTACTTCTTGATCCCAAAAACCAAATACATCTTTTGTTTACTTCTTGATCCCAAAAAGCAAATACATCTTTTGTTTGCTGCCTGATCCCAAAAACAAAATACACCTTTTGTTTACTTCTTGATCCCAAAAACCAAATACATCTTTTGTTTACTTCTTGATCCCAAAAACTAAATACATCTTTTGTTTACTTCTTGATCCCAAAAACCAATTACATGTTTGTTTACTTCTTGATCCCAAAAACTAAATACATCTTTTGTTTACTTCTTGATCCCAAAAACCAAATACATCTTTTGTTTACTTCTTGATCCCAAAAACTAAATACATCTTTTGTTTATTTCTTGATCCCAAAAACTAAATACATCTTTTGTTTACTTCTTGATCCCAAAAACCAAATACATCTTTTGTTTACTTCTAGATCCCAAAAACCACATACATCTTTTGTTTACTTCTTGATCCCAAAAGCAAATACATCTTTTGTTTACTTCTAGATCCCAAAAACCAAATACATCTTTTATTTACTTCTTGATCCCAAAAACCAAATACATCTTTTGTTTACTTCTTGATCCCAAAAAGCAAATACATCTTTTGTTTGCTGCCTGATCCCAAAAACAAAATACACCTTTTGTTTACTTCTTGATCCCAAAAACCAAATACATCTTTTGTTTACTTCTTGATCCCAAAAACTAAATACATCTTTTGTTTACTTCTTGATCCCAAAAACCAATTACATGTTTGTTTACTTCTTGATCCCAAAAACTAAATACATCTTTTGTTTACTTCTTGATCCCAAAAACCAAATACATCTTTTGTTTACTTCTTGATCCCAAAAGCAAATACATCTTTTGTTTACTTCTAGATCCCAAAAACCAAATACATCTTTTATTTACTTCTTGATCCCAAAAACCAAATACATCTTTTGTTTACTTCTTGATCCCAAAAAGCAAATACATCTTTTGTTTGCTGCCTGATCCCAAAAACAAAATACACCTTTTGTTTACTTCTTGATCCCAAAAACCAAATACATCTTTTGTTTACTTCTTGATCCCAAAAACTAAATACATCTTTTGTTTACTTCTTGATCCCAAAAACCAATTACATGTTTGTTTACTTCTTGATCCCAAAAACTAAATACATCTTTTGTTTACTTCTTGATCCCAAAAACCAAATACATCTTTTGTTTACTTCTTGATCCCAAAAACTAAATACATCTTTTGTTTATTTCTTGATCCCAAAAACTAAATACATCTTTTGTTTACTTCTTGATCCCAAAAACCAAATACATCTTTTGTTTACTTCTAGATCCCAAAAACCACATACATCTTTTGTTTACTTCTTGATCCCAAAAGCAAATACATCTTTTGTTTACTTCTTGATCCCAAAAACCAAATACATCTTTTGTTAACTTCTTGATCCCAAAAACTATCCGACAAATATTTTGGATCAGTAATTATAAAAAAAATTTTTTCGCCTGTATGCCATTTCTCTTATTAGGACCATTTTTCTTTCGTGGTTCCCATTTTAACCGAAAACTAATTTTTGCTGTTTCCACAATCTCTTAATATATATCTGATTAATTAAATATCGTTCACATAGTTTCTGTAGTACCAGAGCTCCCTCTTATATGGATCTGTGTTCCTATAATCATTTTAATTTATTAGGGAATTCCCTTGAAATTAACATCGACCTCTTGGTTGGAATATTGCCAACATTGAGAACCAAGATCCTTGATGAACTGTCTGTTGTCTGAATAATTCATTATCTGTATTTTTGTATTTATAAACATTTAGTTTATTGAAGTTGTTATAAGTAAACTATACAATTAAATGTGTATACATTAGAAAACATTTAAATAACAATGTGAATGACTTTAAAAAAAACTAGCATTGTATGCCAGAGAGAATTTAACATTCCAGACATAATTTTATGCCAGACAGAATTTAACGTTTTATGCCAAACAGAATGTAACGTTTTATGCCAGACAGAATTTAACGTTTTATGACAAACAGAATTAAAAGTTTTATGCCAGACTTCTTCTTCTTCATCGTTCTTCAGTCAGATATCAGGTTACAGCACCAATAGCTTCAATGAATTGTGTGATTCGCTTCAGGTCATCCATGGAACCCCTCAAGTCTGGAAACAGTGCTGTCTCAGTAGGCCATATTTTCTCCCTCTCTTCTTGGTAGAGTTGACAGGCATGAAGAATGTGTTCTGCAGTCTCTGGGCTCAGTCCACAGTTGCACAGGTCTGTCTCACCAATCTTCAGCTTTCGGAACATGTTACTTCTCAATCTGTTGTGACCAGTTCGTAGTCTGAAAATGATGGTTTGTTCCTTGCGTGACATTTGGTGGTAGGGGTCATTTGGTTCTGCAGTTGGGTGCATTTGCTTCCACTTTTTCTTATATTCTGCTTTTAACATGGTCTTACTTTCATAGTACGTATTATCATTTTCTATTTGTTCCAGTGATCCCCCTTTCCTTGCCAGGAGATCCGCTTTTTCATTTCCAGGTAGCCACAGTGACCTCGGATCCACTGCAGTACTGTTTCTTTGGTGGTACTGCTGAGGTGTAGTTAGCAGGCCGTAAGTTCATTCATGCTCGTGTTCTTTGGATCTTTCAATGCCTGCAATACTGATTTTGCATCCGTTAGAAGTACTACATGTCTGTTGTGACTCGGCAAGCAATTCATGAGCATTTTGGCTGCCTCTATTATGGCTTCCATTTCTGCTTTGAAATTTGTGGAATGTTTGCCTGTGGGTATGGATTTCTCTATTTCTTTTCCATCTGGTGTTACTATATATATTTCTGATCCTCCATCTAATACTGCCTCTTTCGCTGATCCATCTGTATATACATGTGTCCATATATCCTTTGTGTATGCTTTCTGTATGTGATTCTTAGTTGTCTCCTTTAGTACTTGTATAGTAGTTTCTGTTTTCGAAATAATGCTTGGTATATTGTCCATAATTCTTGGGAAGTTTTTCCTGTCCCATGTTGGGTATGTGTTAAAGGTGTTTAGTGGTTTTAGGTTTTGTAGGTCTGTATCTGTGAGTTATTTCTGGAGCTGTTTAGCGGAGTGTAGAAAGCTACCTCTTTTGAGTCGCTCTTTTGTAGGTCTGCTTAGTCTTTGGTTCATTTGATGACTCTCCAAACATTTGAACTTTGCATAGTGTGTGAGGATTTTTTCATTTCTTCTTTCTTCCATTGATGGCAAACCTGTGCATGTTTCCGTTTCTGTGATTGGGGTAGTATTCATACCTCCTGTTATAATTCTGAGATTGCGGTTTTGTATCTTTGAGTTCTTTTGAGTGTTACTCTTGGCTGCAGTCCCCCATGCTGACATTCCATATTCCAAAGCTGGTCTTACATAACCTGTATATGCTCTACTTACATTTTTTCCATTTGCACCCCAATCTGTTCCAGCCAATTTTTTAAGGAGTGCTGTCCTCATTGTACCTTTTGTTTGGCACTTGTCTATGTGCTGTTTCCATGTAAGTCTTGGATCAAAAGTGACTCCAAGGTATGTAGGTGACTCATCTTTTGGCAATGTTTGACCATTTATGGTTAGTAGGATTTTCTGTGGTTTGGTGGACATGCTGAAGATGGTATAGGTAGTTTTTTGGGCATTGATAGACATGGCCCATTGGTCTGTCCACTTGGCCAAATTGTCCATAGTTTCTTGCAACCTTATTTTTGTTGTGCCTACGCTCTCTTCACTGCACCATATCGCCAGATCGTCTGCATACATTGCGGCATTTACTTTACGCGAAAGAATGTGGTCAATGTCATTCATGAATATAAGGAATAGAGTGGGGGATAGAACACCTACCTGTGGTACTCCATGCTTAAAGAGTTTCTTTCTGCTATGCTTCATTTCAAGCTTCACTGCTGCTTTTCGGTTGTGCAGGTAGTGTTTTATCCAGTAATACATGCGCCCTGTCACTTTGTTGTGTTGTAGTTTAAGGAGGAGTCCATCTTTCCATACACAATCAAAGGCTTTTTCCATGTCTACCCACACCACTGATGTCTGCTTTTTTTCCTGGAAAGCATCCTCTACTTCCTGGGCAATTAGTGTAATCTGGTCTTCAGTTGATCTACACTTCCTGAAGCCAGCGTGCTGATTTAGCAGGATTTTATTTTTTCTAGGAACCACATCATTCTTTTGTTTACCAGGCGCTCCATTAATTTGCAAACACAGCTGGTCAGACTTATTGGGCGATAGCTGTCCACCTTATTTTTTGGCTTGCCTTTCTTGTGGATGGGTATCATTATGGCGGTTTTCCACACCTGTGGCACTAGACCTCTATCCCAACAGTTGTTAAAAATTTTTATTAATTTCTTTTTTGCTGATGGTCCGATGTGAATTAGCAGTTCATTTGGTATGTCATCAGGGCCAGGTGATTTCCTAAGTTTTAATACTGCTAGTTCTTTATTTAGTTCATTGATCGTGAATGGAATATTCATGACATCTTGTTTATCTTTGCTGATCTCTTTTTCGATATTCCGTAGTTCTTTTCTTACTTCTCTTCTCCTATTTTCATCGACTTTGTGGCAGGCAGTACTTTGGTAATGCTGTATAAAGTGATTTGCAGCCTTCTTTCCTGTGTGTACATCTCCACCATTCTCTATAGCTATAGCTAGCTTATGCCAGACAGAATTTAACGTTTTATGCCAGACAGAATTTAACGTTTTATGCCAGACAGAATTTAAAGTTTTATGACAAACAGAATTAAAAGTTTTATGCCAGACAGAATTTAAAGTTTTATGCCAGACAGGATTTGAGATTTCTCTCACATATATCTAAAGTAATTATTTATGACATGTCCTTTTGTTTATATAATGTTTTCCGATAATATTCTTACAATACTCACGACTGTCAATTCCAATTATAATTTTAGAAAACATCTGTAGCTTTTAGTAGGAATCTTCTCGTGTTTCACTTCAGTATCAGTATAAAGAGATGAATCTACAATTTCACTTGAGTATTGGTTATTAGAGATGGTGTACAAATTCTTGGTTTCAATTGAGCATCTGTTTATCGAGATGGATCTATGATTTTTATATCTAGCATTTCGCTAACTTCGATACTGAACTACCACGATGATCTTTGATGCAATAATAGCTAGTTATTATGGAGATATTTGATGCACTAATAGCTAGTTATTATGGAGATCTTTGATGCAATAATAGCTAGTTATTATGGAGGAGATGAATATAAGACACAGTAGTCAGTACAACTGATGTTACACGTTTATAAAACTACCATTTTACTTAGCATTGAAACAGTATTACTTAGTAGTAGTAGTAGTAGTAGTAGTAGTAGTAGCAGTAGTAGTAGTAGTATAGTAGTAATAGTAGTAGTAGTAGGAATAGTAGTAATAGTAGTAGTAGTAGTTGTTGTTGTAGCTGTAGTTGTAGTATTAGTATTAGTAGTAGTAGTAGTAGTAGTAGGAGGAGGAGGAGTAGTAATAGTAGTAGTGGTCGTAATAGTATTAGTAGTAATAGTAGTAGTAGTGGTAGTAGTATTTGTAGTAGTAGTATTAGTAGTAGTAGTAGTAGTAGTAGTAGTAGTACTAGCATTAGTTGGGGTAGTAGTTGTAGCAGTAGTAGTAGTAGTGGTATTAGTAGTGGTGGTAGTAGTAGTAGTAGTGGGAGTAGTAGTAGTAGTCGAAGCAGTTGTAGTATATCATAGAACCCTCTAGAATTGTATGGGTTCAAGCACATTCATTTCCTTGATATAGTCAATCCATGACTCTCTCTGTCCTATACTACTTCATCTATCCATGACTCTCTCTGTCCTATACTACTTCATCAATCCATGACTCTCTCTGTCCTATACTACTTCATCTATCCATGACTTTCTCTGTCCTATACTACTTCATCTATCCATGACTCTCTCTGTCCTATACTACTTCATCAATCCATGACTCTCTCTGTCCTATACTACTTCATCAATCCATGACTCTCTCTGTCCTATACTACTTCATCAATCCATGACTCTCTCTGTCCTATACTACTTCATCAATCCATGACTCTCTCTGTCCTATACTACTTCATCAATCCATGACTCTCTCTGCCCTATACTACTTCATCAATCCATGACTCTCTCTTCCCTATACTACTTCATCAATCCACCAGTGTTCGCTGCAAGATTCTTTTAGACAGTGAGTCTTTGTCCAAACAACATCAGTTTTCCTCGTTCGACTGAAGATATAAGTGATTCTTGGAAAAGTTGGTTGTGGATTCTTGGAATGAACATGTACACATGATTCCTAGTATTATATAATAATACGTAATGAGTGACCTGCAGTAAAAATTACGTTTGATATGCAGAAAATATATAACAAAAAAAAGGATTATATATAACAAAATAAAATCAGTGAAAACAAAGTGATACAGTTACCAGCTCACAAAATAGAAGGAATCGACTTTTACCATAGCATGGTGTTCGGCTATGATCGGTTGCACATGATCATATACCTAGATGTTGAACAGTACAGGTGATAGTGGCACCTGGGGTTAAATATTGACATACTTTGCGGTACCTAGATGTTGAACAGTACAGGTGATAGTGGCACCTGGGGATTAAATATTGACATACTTTGTGGTACCTAGATGTTGAACAGTACAGGTGATAGTGGCACCTGGGGATTAAATATTGACATACTTTGCGGTACCTAGATGTTGAACAGTACAGGTGATAGTGGCACCTGGGGTTAAATATTGACATACTTTGCGGTACCTAGATGTTGAACAGTACAGGTGATAGTGGCACCTGGGGATTAAATATTGACATACTTTGCGGTACCTAGATGTTGAACAGTACAGGTGATAGTAGATCCGGTGTAAATCTAATTTGAGCACTCTACTATAAGAGAAATATCCACCTGGAGTTTGTATGAGAATGAACAAAGAAAACAACACATACATATTCCTGTGTGTTTGATGGACTATATACGGTGTAGTGATACCAGCCGCAATGTCAGAACATTTGCTACTTTGTGTATAGTGTTGATTAATAATTTATCAAAGATAGAAAAAAATCATTTTTAAGACTATTTAAACCAACCAATACGTCACGACTATGAAAGCGATGTTACTATTTAAACCCATCAATACGTCACGACTATGAAAGCGATGTTACTATTTAAACCCACCAATACGCCACGACTTTAAAGCGATGTTACTATTTAAACCCACCAATATGTCACGACTATGAAAGTGGTGTTCTAATTGGTTATGAGTTCCGTTCCATCTATTATTATATAAAAAGTCAAAAGTGAGCAGAAATTTATGACACCCACCTCCTCCCTCCTTCATTCCACACACAATAAGTAATGTCAATAATTATTTTATATGTTTCTGTGGCGCATACTTTATATCGCATGGCCATGATATTGCTCAATGCATGCACTATCGTGGTCAGTGACTCACAGATGTCTCCTAGCATCAGGTTAAATGAACGAGAGCTTCTTAACACGTATACAATTTTTGTGTGGTCATGCAACAAGCGGAATCAAAAGTAGTCTATCTAAAGTATGGATCTAATCCGCTTTAATTTGTTCATTGGTGTTGTTATCTGGTCCTGGGGATTTATTTTTTCTTCACATGTTGTATTGCTTCCTCATATTGCAATTCTGTATCATGGAACAACATTATGTAACTGGATGTGTCATGTGTCATATTCTTTCTAGAACGTAATCTTCCTTATGAATCTACTAAAATCATTTCGGTCTCTGGAAAGTTGTTCCGATCCCTCTAGCGACATGTGCATGATTATCTCTTGTCCAATGACGTCTTGGTCGGCCTCTGCCTCCACTGCCGTCTATCGCACCCTCCAACAACAATCTTTCCATGCCATCGTGTTATTTTTATTATGTTCATTAAGTCTTTCTGATTTGTGTTAATAGAACTGTCTCGTTTGTTTATCTAATTTATGGAATCTGTAGGCCTCCGATGTTTATGGGGTTCAATTCTTGTTGCATTGTTTCATGTTTCACATTTCGCATTAGTTGCATGTATGTAGTCGAAATACTCAGATATCGCAACTAAATTGCAAACAACGAAACAAAGTTTATTTGTTTACAAAGTGTAATATTTTAAACAGAAATAGATAATAAACAATAACATTTATTCCAGTGGTTTCAGATCAGTGGACAATCCCATTCCCCAAATCATCGTAGTAAAGCTATTGTCAGTTTCATTTCTAAAGGAAAGATAAGAAATACCCATCACTGAACAATTTCTTTAGTCTTAAAAGTAAGAAATACTCACTCAATGAACAATTCCTCTAATCATAAAAGTACGAAATACTCACTCAATGAACAATTCCTCTAATCATAAAAGTAAGAAATACTCACTCAATGAACAATTCCTCTAGCCTTAAAAGTAAAAAAAATACTCACTCAATGAACAATTCCTTTAAGCATAAAAGTAAGAAATACTCACTCAATGAACAATTCCTCTAATCATAAAAGTACGAAATACTCAATGAACAATTCCTTTAAGCATAAAAGTAAAAAATACTCACTCAATGAACAATTCCTCTAAGCATAAAAGTAAAAATAAATACTCAATGAACAATTTCTCTAAGCATAAAAGTAAGGAATACTCACTAAATGAACAATTATAATTTGCGTAACAACATCTTTTCAAGAACATCCAATAACATCACGCATATACCGGAAGCGTTCATGTTTCAGTACACTAGTCACAAAACAAGTTATTTAATTACTGTTCACTATATGACGTAATATAGATGCGTTCCGTCATACGTAAATATAACATTCCTTTGCTTGCTAATTGCGATGTGATTATAATAATTAATCTTATGTAGTTGTTCTCGTTAATTAAAGAGATCTTGTAAAATTTAAAATGTTCGTTTATTTATTTAATTTAAAAGTTTAAAAGTACTAGATGTGGAGAAAATAATAGGTAATTTTCTGTCCAGTCCAAACAGCAAGGATTGCTTTTTGAAAGGTCAGGGTAGTGAAAATTAGTATAACGTAGGCCAGCGAGTTGAATGCGTATGCAGTAATAAAATACTATGTTATAGATCTATTGTTAAACTTAATTTATAGCCCTCAGTTTTTTATTAAAAGCAGCAAGTAGTATTAAAAGAGGCAACAGCTCCCTAAAAGTATGAGACAAATTCCTACAATACTGAGAACAACTCAACAGGTCTGAGAACAGCTCCTTAAAGTATGAGAACATGACCCTAAAGTCTGAGAAGATCTCCCCAAAGCATGAGAACAACGCCCTCCAAGTCTGAGAACGGCGCCCTACAAGTCTGAGAACAGCTCCCTACACGTCTAATAACAGCTCCTAAAGTCTGAGAACAGTTCCCTAAAGTCTGAGAAAACATAAACCATGCACGTTATTTCAGCACTGTGTATTTATTTAAATGAGTTAAATGCGGTTTAAGTAATCGAAGTCTTGAGTATCCATGCGAATAAATCCGATTCCAAGTAATCTGATTGTTTGCTAGCGAGGGTGTTGGTTGGAATATTATTTTTTAAACATTTATCTTTTAAAAAAAACAGAAAAGTATTTTTTACCGAACCATCTTTAGTGCACGAAGTCAAGTTTAGTTATACCACAACTAGTCAAAATGTCAGTTCAATCACATAACGTTAGTATAAGCCTATTACTTTTTTAGCTCTAAAACCATAAGTAAAATAATCTAGTTCACATTATTCAAACTCCCTGCGCTCAACTCATGTATTCATTATCATTTATTGAACTAACAGGATATCCATTCATATGTTACACTTTATGAAGGTCTACTCATTTGTTACACTTTCTGAAGGTCTACTCATTTGTTAAACATTCTGGATATCCACTCATTTGTTACACTTCCTGGGTATCCACCTATTTGTTACACTTTCTAAATGTTCAATAAACAAAACCAAAACAAAATGACAAAGACGTTTTCTCCACAATATGTTCCAACTGGAACCTTTTCCAAAATGAGAAACAATAACGCTTGGACAATTAAAACAATGTAAAGTAACGGCTAGAAGACAAATATAAATATTCAAAATGTCAGAGGATGTCCGACGACGTAGAGAGTGCCGCAATAACAAAACAACTTAGTGATATTACTATATTGAGATATAATGTTACGGTAGGCCTATTCTAAATATCAAATAGAAAAATGAATAAATAACAATAAACAAAATAAAAATGAATAAATAACAATAAGCAAAAGAAAAATGAATAAATAACAATAAACAAAAGAAAAAGGAATAAATAACAATAAACAAAAGAAAAATGAATAAATAACAATAAAGAGAAGAAAAATGAATAAATAACAATAAACAAAAGAAAAATGAATAAAGAAAAATAAACAAAAGAAAAATGAATAAAGAAAATAAACAAAAGAAAAATGAATAAATAACAACAAACAAAACAAAAGAACAATTACATTTTCTCCCCGTTACGGTCCAACTGGGACCTTTTTCAAAAGGAGAAACAATAACACGTGGGCAACGAAAACAATGTAGGGTCTACATTACATAAATAACTTGAGATATGCAGAAGACACTGTCAGCATTGAGAAATATCTACAAGAACTAACCATCACAGTAATAGCGGAAAGCAAAGACAAAAGCCCTTACTAAGATAACTAAAAGTTAGAAATAATGATTGTTTGTAATAAGCAAAATCCCTCAGTCAACGTGAAAAGATCAAAGTAAAGAACTCAAACATATTTCATCAATTCAAATATTTAGGAACTAAAATGATATCAGATGGAAGAAGATTAAGAGAGACAAGAAACAGAATATGGCTGGAAAAGGTCGCTTTAAGTGACAGAGGGGGCTAGTAAGGCAATATTGCAATCCTAGCACGAATGAAATACGTCGCGTTTCACGGGCAGTAGAAGATGTACCGTTCATGTGTCACTGGTAATACTACTGAAAGTGCAAACCATACTAATAGTGGTCATTAAATAGTTCAACGTTATTCAAATATACGGTTTATCATTTATTTTTTATGATAAACATAAGACAAATATAATATATAAACAATATCATTTAAAACCATATCATTTCATCATATCATTTAAAACCATATCACTTAAAACCATATCACTTAGAACCATATCATTTAAAACCAAATAATTTCAAACCATATAATTTAAAATCATATTTAAAACCATATTATTTAAAACCATATCATTTAATGCAGTGGCTTTGAACGATGGACATATGAGCAAGCCCCGTAGATAAGGGAGGGGTGGGGAATTATACCCCACCTTTTTTTACCAAGTCAGAACATGACAGTACTAGTATCTTAGCCAAAGGGCAGCTCTCCTCCCTTAGGGATGTTTCACAATAAGGTCATCGCATGGTCCATCTACAAAATTAATTAACACGAAACTACACGTACGCGAATTACATTTGTATTTTTTAAAATTCGTTTAGACCCCCCCTCCCCCCCCCCCCCACCTTCCATCTCCTTGAGATAACTGTATCTATGGTCCTGTATATGGCCATGCAAGCGACCACAATATCTTCCTGTAAAGGAGTAACGAGTGTAAAAACAGATCATTTGGAAGCAAGATGCAAGGAATTTGTTATTGAATATCAATAATAAACAGAAAAATTATTTGTGAATGTTAATCTGAAGACTGGCATGGAGATTGGAACATCGGATGTGTCAGGGGTGAGAGGCACACCTATTACAGATAAGCTGTAAACCAAGGCGCAACGCATTCCGTTCTCCGGACTCCATCCTGCAAATCTGCAGGAGTTTGAGAATAATTTCAGAGAAAGAAAAAACATTAAGACATATTTTAAACGTTACTGCCAAATAAGATATGTATCAAATACTCCTATATGCATACAAGGGACGGCCAACAGAGAAATTCGTAAATTTAATTACCAGGAAGATCATTACAGAAAGATGCCGGCTAGAAAATAGAAATCGAAGCTAAGATTGCACTAGTGAAACAGGCTTTCTGCAACGAAACAATAATTTATATACTTGAATAAAAACACGGAAACGACATTCACCTGTAGATAAGAGTAATCAATCACTTTACTTATCTGGCCAGTTGCACTGAACGGCCCAGGAACATCGACTCTGAATAAGAAATTCCAAATGAAATGTGAGGGATCTGAGATTAGAAAATGTGTGTGTATATTTGGGGCGAAAAAAAGGTGAGGGTTCGGCCAGTATGGATCTGATCTGTGTAAATTAAATAAATCTCTAGAATACGTTCATAAATATAAATTTGGCTTTATTCCTATTGACAGATGGTCTGAAGCAAGCTTGTATCAGTTAATGTAGGCCGGACATGATAAGAACATGTCTTCTAATGGTTAAATTTGATGAACGATTTGATCTGTTACTCCTTGTATCTGCTGTAACAGATATCCTCACACAATTTCATCAAGAAAGTCTATCATATTGATATCGTTTATTTTGTCTGACAGCAAACAGTGTCGGAATATTGCATCGCTGGATAGATGATTGTTATGTCTAGGACGTTTGGGCCTCCTTTCTTCGTTATTCTCAATATTGAGTACCCAAAAGTCTAACACCATTGCGCAAGATTATTCTCCATGAGACGCGATAGTTCCTAGTTTTCCCCCAGTTTTCGAGAAGCGATGGCATAAAATGCATGTATTTGTTTTGTAAACATCTTTGTATCGCAACTGTGGTCTTCTCCTTCTTGTACAGTGTCAAAGTTCCACTAGAGAACTTTTTTATGACAGAGATATTGTTCATCGGTGATATACTAACATATGAGTGCGAGCCTTGAGGCAACAGAGATGTGATCTCCAGAATACTTCTTATTTGAAGAATGTTGAGAATACCATGAATAATAGAAAAACGAATGTGGAGGTGTTGAAAGAGTCAAATGCGAAACGAACCTTAATCAATAATATAAGAAAGAGACAATATTCATTTTTTGGCCACTTCATGAGACATGAAGGTTTGGAGAACATAGTCACAACAGGCAAGATTGAAGGCAACAGAGACAGAGGGCGACAACGTGAGAAAATATTAGACAGTTTGGCATCCTGGTACGGCAGGGAAGCAACAGCGAGCTTGATACATAATACTGGAGACAGAGAGCCGTGGAGAGCCATGATCGTCTACGTCAGCCGGCATGACTCCTGATGATGATGTTCATCCCCTTCGTGTACATTGTGAGGGTTATATAGAGAGTATATGTTTTATGACGGAGCTGTTCTTCCTGAACATAAATATGCAGACGTTGATTGATGCTGATGGCACTGTTCTCCTTATCAGTCAATCTTCAAACATATAGATTATATCTTTCTCCTTATCAGTCAATCTTCAAACATATAGATTATATCTTTCTCCTTATCAGTCAATCTTCAAACATATAATTTCTTTCTCCTTATCAGTCAATCTTCAAACATATAATTTCTTTCTCCTTATCAGTCAATCTTCAAACATATAGATTATATCTTCATGTTTATGAGTCAATCTTCAAGAATATAAATTACGTCTTTATCTGTATTAGACTACCTTCAAACATATAGATTACATCTTTCTCTTTATTAGTCTACCTTCAAACATATAGATTACATCTTTAGACATCCTGAGCAGTTATTTAAAATCTGGTTCACTTCGCATCATTGCAGTTCTGATCTTAAGTTCATCTCAAATTGTGCTGCACATGAGATGCATATTATTTTATTTAATTTTACTTATTTGTGGAATTTATGTGATATTTATTTTAACTTTTTTTAAAAAAATGAAAAATAGTTCTGTCTCATTAAGCAAGCATTGTCTTCATCGATTGAGCAGTACAAATTTGATAAATTGCCTTTTTATATATTTCTTTCTTTTGTACTTTTCACGTTATACCCCTTTATGCTTTGCAGTGTCAGGGGTACAAGAGTTCTCTGGAGATGGCTTTTTTGTGTGTTTCATATATGTTTGTTTTCGTTGACTTTTATTTCTGTAATCCATCGTTTGCAAGATCGGCTCCTGGCTTTGTATCCATGGTGTCTGTATAGTAATACTTTTTGAGGGGTACTATCTGGTGGTAGCCTAGAAACCACGTAAGTAAAAACCACTTAATCGGTTGTATTATTATGTAATCCATGATTGACATTGTGTTTGTTAGTCTTCTGATGTTTTCGTTTCTGATTCTGTCTCCTATTGTTACTTCGAGGATTGGACGTAGACAAGTCATTTTTGCTGTAACAAGTTTTCTTTTGGATTCTGTTGTTAGTGTCCATGTTTGACATTGGTAGTATAGTGATGGTATGATGATCGTATTATATAGTGCAGTTTTGGTGCTCATGCTGACATTTTTTATTTTTCAAATTAGGAGAGATCTGGGGTGGGTCTGGTATTTGGTAGTGGAACTGTCCCTTTATTTGTTTTGCTGATACAAGGAGCTAGGCTCGTGATAAAGACTTCCACTGCGACTTCCAGTGATTGAGGTCTACATAATCCCATCTCTCCCCCTTGTGTCGGTGGGACTGCATTTGGTGAGTATTAACATGTTATAACTGTATCTGATTAGTGGGTATGTTGTGGTTTTTCTACTGAAATTTATTTATGACACTATCTTTTATATAAAACGATCCAATTTTAAACCACATGTGAAAGATCACGCAAAGTTCAGATTGTAAAACTGCCAAATGCAATATAATTACAGTCATGATAAAGAGCATGTCCACTGCCACTTCCAGTGAATGAGGTTAGCATAACCCCACCTACTCCCACTTATGCCGGTGGGGGTGATTTTGCTGGGTATTAACATTAACATGACCTTATTTGTTTAGTGGGTATGTTTGGGATTTCCGCTTACATTCAAGTGGTTCTCAAATTGTAAAATACTGACCATAACAATGTAAACCCCCGAGACATATAGACACAACAAAAACTAATATTCTGCGTATGTTGCATCTATGTTGAATTTTTTGGTGTTTTTACCATTCGATGATATGATGTTTCCAAGATAAGTGAATTCTTTCACCTGTTTAAGTCGTTCGTCATCGATTAGAATAATAGTGTTTCTTTCTGGTTTTGTGATTGACATTATCTTTTTTTCTGTATTTATTTTGATATTATAGCCCCTACATGTTGTATGAGTCTAATTATATGTTGTTGTAGTTGTTCTTCTGTTGTTGATACTATTGCTTGATCGTCTGCAAAAAAGAAGTTCGTTCAGGAGGTTGTTTAGGTTGTCTTCTTCATTAATGGTGGAAATTCTGCATATGCAATCTACATTATATGACGCATACCAATGAAGATCAGCCTTGTCGCATGCAGAGTGTCTGCGGAATTTATCTGAAAGTCCTACACTTGTTCTAACTGCATATTTTTATATGCATGTGCTATTATTTTTCATTAACAATTTGTATTAGATCTTGTTATTTTGTAAACAATTAATAAATCATAATTCTAATCTTTTTTCCTAAATGTCGTGTAATAATCAGTGTAAAAATTAATCAATCGATTTGTAATAATAGATGTAGAAACAAACCAATCGATTTGTAATAATAGATGTAAAACTAACCAATCGATTTGTAATAATCAGTGTAAAAGCAAATAAATAAACATATAATAATCCGCGTAAAAACTAATCAATAAATATGTAATAATCCGCGTAAAAACTAATCAATAAATATGTAATAATCCGCGTAAAAACTAATCAATAAATATGTAATAATCCGCGTAAAAACTAATCAATAAATATGTAATAATCTGCGTAAAAACTAGTCAATAAATATGTAATAATCCACGTAAAAACAAATAAATAAATATGTAATAATTCGCGTAAAAACTAATCATCAATATATAATAAAAGGGGGCCGCGTTGCGCAGTGGTTAGCTCATTTGTTTCGCATATGAGTGGTCCTGGGTTCATTAACTAGTGTTGTCATATCGCAATGTCTCAAGGTCAATTCAGCCGTAATTGGGTACCGATCTGCGAGTGAGAGGAGATGGCTACTGGCATCATATAGCAGAGCCACTGAAATATGAAATTACTAGCATTTCATACTCCTACGCCGTTAATAAATACTATGGGATAACCTTACATTTAAAAAAATAATATTTGTAGAAACTAATCAATCAATATGTAATAATATCTGTAGAAACTAATCAATCAATATGTAATAATTTGTATAGAAACTAATCAATCAATATGTAATAATATCTGTAGAAACTAATCAATCAATATGTAATAATCTGTGTAGAAACTAATCAATCAATATGTAATAATGTGTGTAGAAACTAATCAATAAATATGTCATAATTTGTGTAGAAACTAATCAATCAATATGTAATAATTTCTGTAGAAACTAATTAATCAATATGTAATAACTTCTGTAGAAACTAATCAATCAATATGTAATAATTTGTGTAGAAACTAATCAATTTATATGTAATAATATCTGTATAAACTAATCAATCAATATGTAATAATTTTTATAGAAACTAATCAATCAATATGTAATAATGTGTGTAGAAACTAATCAATCAATATGTAATAATTTGTGTAGAAACTAATCAATCAATATGTAATAATTTGTATAGAAACTAATCAATCAATATGTAATAATTTGTGTAGAAACTAATCAATCAATATGTAATAATTTCTGTAGAAACTAATCAATCAATATGTAATAATTTCTGTAGAAACTAATCAATCAATATGTAATAATTTGTATAGAAACTAATCAATCAATATGTAATAATTTGTGTAGAAACTAATCAATCAATATGTAATAATTTGTATAGAAACTAATCAATCAATATGTAATAATTTGTGTAGAAACTAATCAATCAATAGAAAAATCAGTTAGAATATTCTGGTTAATGTTATTGTTATTTAAGACCTTTGCTAAATGGACTATTTTCTTCTTCCAATTTGACGTGTAATTGTATGCATGTTCATATTGTTTCCTTACAATGTTAATGCTACAAAACGCATGCAAATGTATTTAGTATATTCACAAAGCTTTTCCGGTGCCCTTTATAATGACATAAAATACGTTGTACTGCAATCGTATTAAGAGAATTGTGAAGTCCATGATCGCCTGCCGCAGTCGACACGACACCTGATGATAATGATGATGGGATCGTGTGATGACACAGAAATCTCCACTCTGAACCTATTTACTCGCCTCTTACGTCATGCATTACAGGTTATGGTGCCACTACTTGTGATCCGTATTTATGTCCGGGCAACACCCTGGAAGAATAACTTTCTATTGGAATATTGACTCATGTTCATTGACATAAAATAAAAAAAGAATAACGGCGTAAACATGTCTCGATCTTTAATAATGCACAAGAAACAATTTAACGCATTTAATACAATTTAACACATTCTAGAATCGATAATGTAAACAAAAAAACAAGAAACTAGATCTTATATTTGCCCTGTATAGACACATTCCTGCATTGGCATAATTTCTAAAGGATTTCAACCTCCAACAGCTGTTACAACTGAATGTCTGAGACCGCAACTCATTGAGAACTGTAGATATATTAAATCTATTTTTGAGCTTGACAAACTCCAGTGACGGATGAGAAAATACGTTATTGAGCGGTAAATTGTCTTCTGTGGCCAGCAGTTGGATACACGTTATATATGTGCATTAATATCTCGTACGGCCAGAAAATGAAAAAAAGAAGCCTATCATTTATATTTATCTCCAGCTTCCCTGCAGAGTACAGGTCTGAGACCAATGTGTTATTAAATGTTATGTTTCCAGTACACGAGAAGTTATCTTCATCCTCGTCTGCTTGTTGCTGTCATGGGATATACTTTAACCTTTAATTTCAATTGGTCATTCCATTTCTGTGTTTATCTTATATTGTTACTCTACTAGGTCGCAGCGTTGTTGAACCTTAGAGTAAGCACAAAGCACTCCTAACCATGTATACAAGCACTACTAACCATGTATACAAGCACTACTAACCATGTATACAAGCACTACTAACCATGTATACAAGCACTACTAACCATGTATACAAGCACTACTAACCATGTATACAAGCTTTACTAACCATGTATACAAGCACTACTAACCATGTATACAAGCACTACTAACCATGTATACAAGCACTACTAACCATGTATACAAGCACTCCTAACCATGTATACAAGCACTACTAACCATGTATACAAGCACTACTAACCATGTATACAAGCACTACTAACCATGTATACAAGCACTACTAACCATGTATACAAGCACTACTAACCATGTATACAAGCTTTACTAACCATGTATACAAGCACTACTAACCATGTATACAAGCACTACTAACCATGTATACAAGCACTACTAACCATGTATACAAGCACTCCTAACCATGTATACAAGCACTACTAACCATGTATACAAGCACTACTAACCATGTATACAAGCACTACTAACCATGTATACAAGCACTACTAACCATGTATACAAGCACTACTAACCATGTATACAAGCACTACTAACCATGTATACAAGCACTACTAACCATGTATACAAGCACTACTAACCAGGTATACACTCCTAAACAGGTATACAATGCCTCTTAACCAGGTACACAAACACTCCTAAGACATATAAGCACTCCTAACCAGGTACACAAGCACTCCTAACCAGACATGCAAGCACCACTAACCAGGTATACACGTACACCTAACCAGACATACAAGCACTCCTAACCAGGTTATACAAACACTCCTAAACAAACATGCAAGCTCTCCTAACCAGGCATACATACCCACATTGCCGGTTTTATGTTCCTGTGGGCTGCGAGAAAGACCAGTAAAGGACGTCCCCGGTATCTAAAATCAGAGTTGGTGATTTATTTTCTTCCAAATATGCCTCTCAGCATTTCTTTAAAGAAACTATATATATATATATATATATATATATATATATATATATATATATATATATATATATATATATATATATATATATATATATATATATATATATATATATATATATATATATGTGTGTGTGTGTGTGTGTGTGTTTGTTCTTTACAGAATGTTATCTTCACTGCCACTCTGTAAGTCTCTCGGTTCTGTGCAAACTGCCCAGCTTCTTCTAATATTATGTTCAGAGTCTCCGATGTCATATGTTTATCGTAGTCTTGGACTGCCTCTTGTTCTCTTTCGTAGAACTTTTCCACCCATGATTAATCTTTCTAAACCACTCTGTCTCTTTATATGTCCGAAATATGTTAGTTTGCGTTGTTTGATAGCTTTAAGGGGCTAGTCTTCTTCTATTTTCAGGTCTTTACAAACGTCTGCGTTGGTTCGCCTTTAGTATAGATAGTACGTGCCGTTAGCATATAATTTATCTGCCGTTACTATATATACATGTATATATATAAATATAAATATATATATATATATCTACTATACGTATATGTGTATACTGGGACATACATCAATTGATCACTATTAGTGTTTGATGTACTGGGACATACATCCATTGATCACTATTAGTGTTTGATGTACTGGGACATACATCCATTGATCACTATTAGTGTTTGATGTACTGGGACATACATCCATTGATCACTATTAGTGTTTGATGTACTGGGAATAAAACTACTGATCGATACTAGTGTTTACTGTGACATAGATATATTGATCACTACTCGTGTTTGATGTACTTGGAGAACATAGATATATTGATCACTACTAGTGTTTGATGTACTGGAACATAGATCTATTGATCACTACTCGTGTTTGATGTACTTGGAGAACATAGATCTATTGATCACTACTCGTGTTTGATGTACTTAGAGAACATAGATCTATTGATCACTACTAGTGTTTGATGTACTGGAACATAGATCTATTGATCACTACTAGTGTTTGATGTACTGGGACATATAACTACTAATCGATACTAGTGTTTACTGGGACATAGATCTATTGACCGATACTAGTGTTTGATGTACTGAAACATAGATCGTATTAATCGAAAGTGTACTTTTGTTACATTGAAAGTGTATACTTCTACTTACTTGCAATTCTTCTCTACCTACATTGCTATTTTACGTAAAATGTTCCCTCTCCTTAATTGTATTTATAAAAGTCCGTATAGTTGTTTCTCAAAGTGGTGCATCTTAAAGCAGTGCAATATTTATACTCCATTTCCGTTTATGCTATTTTCTTGAGTTTCCATTGCTTGGCAAAACAGAAAATTTTCAACAGCAGAATATTGCACAGAACAAATACATAAAAATATTTGAGAATAAATAACATTGATGGAGGTTAAACTAAAAAAAAGTCGGTCATCTTAGAAGATGTAATGATGCAAAAAAAGGAATAATATTGAAGGGCGAAGTACTCTGTAAAACAAAAAGAGAGCTCTTGTTAAAATAGGCAGGGATTCCTTGGCGATGATGGATTTCAGAAAATTCTGAAACTATGGTCAGAAACTGCAAGCAGGCACATAAAACATGAAATATTATGTCATATTGCTCATAAAAAAGACGAAATAATTCTGGAAAAAAAAATATATTTAACAGTTCACGAAGCAAACAATCGACGTTTTGACCAAAATTCCTTCATGATTGAAAAGCAAGTCAGTAAGAAAATATGCAGATGAACAGAATATGAGTATATTGAAGGTTGTATATAACACTGTATCAAGAGTAAACTTGTGTTACTGCATGTTTACTTCTTAATGAGTGAGGCTAGCTTTTCTATAGGAAGTGGTAATAAAGACCGATATGGCATAAATGTTAGCACTATATGTGCAGGGAGGGCTTGTCTATAGTACATACACACAGATCTAATCTCGGCTGTGATATGTCCCCAAGACCTCCACAATATAAATTTAATAAAATTAAGTGGGTTTTCATGTTTAACGTTTAGTTTATTGCGCGACAGTCGATAATATACAGACAAATTGGCTACTGGTAATAGCCTTCTAAAATAATGCATATGACTTTTTCCTTGACTCTCATTAGCTCTCGGAACAGAGTATTATAAACGTTACCAATGAAAATCACGGAAAAAGTCAAATAAATCAATTTATAATTGTATTTTTCCATTAGCCAACAGGTCTAATATTGTCAATGGTCTGGCTTTGTAGTGAGTAGGCTGATTGTTTATAAGACAAGTTTCTCAGTTGATGTGACACAGTTTGAACATGATCAAATGCAGTATAAGACTTACTGACTAATTGGAAACCTATCCTTCTTAATGACTCAAATGACTATTACTACTATTTTCATTGCGCCGTATGAGTTTTACTTTGTGTGATAGTCATTTAAAATCTAGGGTATGATGAAATAAGTAATTGAAAAATCTGTATTGCTAATTAACCAATAGATTTATATAGTAGACAGTCAGGGTTTGAAACCACGGATTTAAAAAATACATTTTATATTAAAAACATCCCTTATAATAAGAACCTACACACAGCTTCTACGAAGAACAATCAACGTTCTGAACACCATATTAAGGAAAAAACTTTTTGTTTTCGGTCACATTAAAAGACACAACGGCATGGAGAGAGTGTTATTGGAGGGGGTGGTAGAAGGTAACAGGGGTAAAGACTCACCAAGAAACGGGCATCTCTTACTCCCGAAGGTAATGTTCCCATGGTAACGTTGACTGGCTGGGTCTTTAAGAAAAGACAACAGATTCATTTTCAAATTCAAGGTCTCCGACCGGTTTTATCCCAGAACAGGCTTGAAAATTGTGTAACTTTCACACATGCTCACCTGGTAAATAAGACTTTTTAAAAAGCAGGAACTCTGGAATTGTGATAAGATTTTGTAAATATACGCTGCAGTTTCAAGAAAAGAAACTACAAATACTTTCTCTGCGATGAAGTATTTGAAACTTGAAAGCTGAGTAACCTTTCACATATGCTCATTCGGTAACTAAGGTTTTTTTAAAAGGCATGAACTCAACAGAGTTCTTCAAATTAAAGACTATGAAATATCAGCTAATGAGGTTTCATAAAAATGGCAATTTCAATCGACATAGCTTCAAATAACTCATGTGCAAATTCAACTCCCCTTCTGATTAATGCAAAGACACCAAATGCACCATTCTATAACACAGTCCTATCAATCACGTTGGAAAGATCTAACAACCTCTGCGAGCTCTAGCTAATTACTAAACGAACTCCTCGGTGGTGGGTAATACATAAAACAAAGTCAAGTAACCCATATCATTTATTAATGCCGTAGGAGTGTGAGATGTTAGCGATCTCACATTTCACAGGCTCTGCAAATGAGGGCGGTAGTCATCTCCTCTCCCTCGCAGTCTTTACTTCCCGGATTAATCCGGTACCCATTTAAGGCTGGGTCGACCCGGGAGCCGTTGCGATCTGAAAAACATTTCCGCCTCAACTGGGGAATGAACCCAGGACCACTCATATGCGAAGCCAGTGCGCTAACCACTGCGCTAACGCGGCTCCATAAGTAATACATACAGCATCTCCAATGCTCTACTGAATTGAACATATGACGACACTTGAGAATGCAACTTTGCACTTTTCTTACCTCTTATTCTAAGGCAAAATTTTCGTAGGAGAGATTACCCTTTCTCTCAAATTACATCACTCTTTTTTACCCTTTCTCTCTCTCTCTCTCTCTCTCTCTCTCTCTGGCCAAACCACCAGAATATCTCATATTCTGGGATAATTATATTCTTCCTGAAACGATTCCATCAAAGCTGAACCATACATGGTGTACTGTTTTCGACGACCTAAATTTTAATGCAATTTCTATTAACAGATTAATAACTTTTCTGCTGCTATTTTACTTCTAACATATAAGCTTTTATCATAACCTACGTCTACTCAATCTTATTTCTAATATCATATCTATAAAGACTGCAACTCGCAGAATTTTGCTCTAACACTTTTGACAATAACATAGAAGCTCCTAATAAATCCAACATGATACGAATTCTTCCAAAATTTCGTTGTACAGCTTGTATTTCGACATCCTTTTACAAAAATAACAGTTTTCGAGAAACCATGTCCTGCTCCGTGGACAGTTCTCCGATTAATCCTTTGTTACATTGCTGAGATATTACTTGGTTGCTGCCAAATGAATGACTGATCACTCAAAATTGATTATATTCTGTTACATCGCGTTTTTGGACGTATTTTTGATCGCAATCTTCCTGAACACTCAAGGGTATTCATCATTTTGCCGCAAATTTTTTGATATTTGATACTAGTCCCTTTTTTCCCTATTTTACGACACTAAAGTTGTCAACAAGATTTTATGGAATATTCTAATATTTTCTTATATATACACATATTTTCTTAACTAACAGTTTTGTCAATTTTATTTTCCCCGATCAGTCTCGTGTTTCGGTCAAAGCTCGTCGAATATTCACGCTAGCTAACTCTGTCAATAGCCTCTTCCTGTCAACATTTACTAACAGTTATTTTCTTAGTTTTTTTCTCTTTTCTTTTAAAAATACTATCTAAAAAAAATAAAGGACAGCTGACTTTAGTATTATTCTTTGTGAATTTTTCTTTGTCCCCTCGCGGCTAGCCCCGCAGTCTGTCACATGCACATGTCCCTAAAAGAGGCGGGACAGATTACCAAAGACCTCGGAGAATTCAATAGATCCATAGGGAGGACTAAGTTTTAGAAAGCATATGCCACTTGATGATGATGACATACAGCTTTCTGAGACAGAACAAGTTTTCTTTGTATCATAACGTTTTCATATTCCGAGTTACATTCAAGTGAATTCGGTAATAAAGTTCCGGAGCAGGCTAGTCACCTAATTGATTTACACCACAATCTATCCCTACACAAATATTTACTAAACTCAACGAGATCCGATTAGTCAAATGTTAGTGAGGGAGTAAGAGCAGAATACTCCCCACTCTAATCCCCACAATACGTTTTTAAAGCATATATCTGTTAGACATTTGATACATTCTTTATCTGTAAGATTTAATATTTTAATATATTATTATTACACTTATTTACAGCATATATTTCATTAAGCCACTTTCTACTATTACTGTTATTTACAAAATGTATACTTTTATTAAGCCACTTTATATTATTGCAGTTATTTACAACATCTATTCTTTCATTTAGTCACTTTCTATTATTACATTTATTTACAGCATCTATTCTTTCATTAAGCCACTTTATATTTTTGCATACGTTTACATAATCTCTTTTGTCATTAAGCCACTTTATATTTGTGCATCTACTTACAACATTTTTATTGCATTAAACTTCTTTCTATTGATGCATCTGTTTACAGAATCTCCTCTTTCATTAAGCCACTTTATATGTGTGCATTTATGTACAGCATTTCATATTTCTCTTCTAGTTGTTTCGTTTATTTTGATAGTTAGAATTACAGTAACATTATTGACTTAATGTAGTCTTTATCGCTTATTTGTTTTGTTACTGCTGCACTCTCCACTTTGTCGGACATCCTGATATTTTGGACATTTATCCTTGTTATCATTTCATCATCATCACATGCCGTCTCCGCAACGAAGGTTGGCTGCAACAGATCTCCAACATACACTGTCTCTTGTTTTGGTGATGCACTCTGCTAGACTGTAACCTGTCCATCTTGTGATGTTACTCTTTCACTTGTATCTCTGTCTACCTCTTGCTCGCTTCCCTTGAGCAAGATCTTCCCTCAAGTAAGATCTTCAATAAGGTGTCATGTCTTTTAATGTGTCCAAAATGTTTTATTTGCCTGATCTTTATTTCTCATAGTAATTTTGTCTTCATATTACGTGTTTTAGCACCTTCTTATTTGTTTTCTTCTCTTTCCATGATGTTCTCCCTATTCTCCTATAGTAAAAATAAAGTAACCCATAGCATTTATTAATGCCGTAGGGGTGTGAGATGTTAGCGATCTCACATTTCACAGGCTCTGCAAATGAGGGCGGTAGCCATCTCCTCTCCCTCGCAGTCTTTACTTCCCAGATTAATCCGGTACCCATTTAAGGCTGGGTCGACCTGGGAGCTGTTGCGATCTGAAAACATTTCCGCCTCAACTGGGGAATGAACCCAGGACCACTCATATGCGAACCCAGTGCGCTAACCACTGCGCTAACGCGGCTCCCATTCTCCTATATACCCAAATCTCAAAAACATCAATTCAGTCTTCTAATTTTTTATTTAGTGTCCATGTTTCTGATCCATACATTAATATGGAACAGATGTAGCATTTTATAATTCTCATTTTTAACTTGTTATAAATTTGTTATAAACATGTTATAAACTGGTTGCGGAGGTGTCACCTCGTCTCGTGATATATATGTTATTTAAAATTACAACATCAAAGTTGACAGATAATAAAAATTGATTATAGTTATATTTCAGGCAAAATATTGCCACAAAATGTCAAACTTATAACATTAAAAACATTTTAAAATTAACCAAAAAATACAAAAACTTCAATTTAATGGATAGTGATAATGGATAGTAAAAATAGCCAAATTCATGAAATTTGGCCATGAAATATGTAAATTCTGGCAGCCTTTTACGATAAGTGTAAAGTTAACATATTCTCCGTGAACTTCATCTATGTATGCTACTGCCATTTAAAAAAAAAATATGTAAATCTTACAAATTCCGTCACGTTCAATCTCCTTATCGTCATTATCATGCACTCAGTATCCGCTCGGTCGATGCTGATCAGCATTTTCTTATGTCCACAAGGGAAAGGAAAAATAGCTTGAGAGCTAATAAGACACACCAGAACGAGACGGGATACGACCGCATACATAAATCTTAGGGGCAGAGGGAAAATAACAGGAATATGTAGGGAGTGTTGCAGTAATTAATATAAACACACTAACAACAGACATAGAAGAAGAGATATGTCATCTTATTGTTGCCTAATTTTATCATAATTCGTTGTTTGTAGTGATCTTTTCTGTATCTGTCGACCTGACGAAGATTTTTTAGTCGAAACGTCGTTTGTCTCTGCTGTGTGTTTCTGTTTAGTGAGCTTTTGTTACTGTTGTTAGCATGTTTGCATTAATTCCAGGAACATTCTCTACATATTCCTGTAGTTCTCCCTCATCATAATTTGTTGCACCAGCCCTTTATCTTTAGTGCGTTAAGTTGTTTCCTGACACTTTGGATTTACCCTAAACATAAATCGTAAACGTGAATTAGAAATGCTAAATGTGAACAGACAGTGAAGTTGTCATTCAAACTAACATAGCTTTTTCTACATATATATATATATATATCTTCTTCTTCTTCTACGTTCGTTCTCAAACTCCTGCAGATTAGCAGGATGTAGTCCGGAGAACGGAATGTGTTGTGTCATGGTTTACAGCATTGCTGCGATATCTGCGCCTTTCGGCCTGACACATCCGAATTTAGCATGTTTTTGGGTAACTGACCCTATATGGGAAGCCAACTCCATCCCATAACCTCCTTAGTCGCCTTTTACGACATGCGTGGAAGGTAAACAGTGTTGCTATTCTTTGCTTCCCTTTCGGGCCCCGGCAACACACAGGCGATATATACATAGTATAACATATATATATATATACTAGAAGCAATGCATGGCGTATCCCGGGCGAGAATACAATAAAAACAAAAATAAATAGTTTAGATGCGATTATTTGTCTTCGAATTATTTCAATATACCACTGTAGAAACTACTTAAGAAAATAAAGCACATATTCTAAGATATGAATACGAGTCTTAGACAACAAATAAACAGAAGCGGAGTGAGAAATTAGAGGAAACAGATATGTTGTCTAAGCCTTAGATACATATTCATAAATAGGAGGTGGGGGTGGGGTGGGGGTTGTCGACATTTTGCGTACATTAGGCGTTTACAAGACAGATGTGAAATCAAAACAGTTCATTTTATAGATTCAATTGCCGAAATAAATCATAGAAAGATACACGCATTATAGCTATATATAGACAAGTAGACACAATAGCTAACATATTAATATATCGTAAACCTCGATTGAAACAGAATAAACGCCGATAAAAATATTACTATCTATTACTCAGTAGGCCTAGCCAAAATCAAATGTGTACTTCCGTTAAATCATTGCGCTACAGATCAGAGACGAAAAAGGTCACCGAATCAAATATGATCCTTCTACGTGCTGTTTTCGAGGAGCCTATACATAACCCCAAAAGTACAGAGCTACGGAAATAACTATATATATATATATATATACTTGCTTTTGTGTGATTATAACAACTGGCTGCTTTTATCCGATACTTTTTTAACATTATCATTTAGTTTCGTCTGAGAGCCTGTTAGTGTCTTACATTAAGGGCTATTTTCGCCAGAGAGTACAATCTTGTCAATCACCTGACAGCGCCGTGTATATATTACTTCCGGTCCTGGTGTCAGTCATGTCTTCACAATTCTCAGTTGCTGAGACTTCGTGTAGACTCCCGAATACGTCTGTTATAAACATGCCACTAAAAGTAGTTCTTGTAACCTTCCATCAACATACCAACTTGTATCTTGAACATCATAAATATTTCACTTGTAGATAGTGATAAGTTATTTATTGAACCGACAGCAGAATACAATGAGCATCTTCATAAAGAGTTTCCTCTTTCACAAGGTGGCGACGGTTATTATTATGACAGTTCTAGCAGTAGTGGTTGCATATCTCTTCCCCTTCCCTCTCAAACATCACGAGATCACATGAGCGAATTGTTTGAAGTAGCTGGGAAAAATGTGGAGCGCATGGCACATGGTAAATAGGAGTATGAACATAAATACATACTATGAATATTGACTCTCTAGTACCTTCAGAGCAATCAAAATTCTTTAAATCTCGGAATAGGCTTCGTCTACCCCGATGACCTCATTCAAAAGTCTCATACAGAAGGAATTCTAATTGTCCCACTAATCCTGACTGAAAAGGAACTAACCTAAAACTTACGACAGGAACGTCAGTAAACCAATACCTGCAGCAGGAAACGTCAGTGTACTAAAGCCTGCGTAGCCTGGTCTTCTAAACAAACATAAAATTTCATTATTGAGGTTATTAGTTAATAAAATATTTCATTATTGGGGTTATTAGTTAATAAAACTAAGATTGCAGTTTGGCGAATAGTGACTTTTCCCAAACGTTCCCAAAATATTCTATATGGATTCTCAAGAGTCGATTTCGACGTGCATGTTATTCATATCAGCGAGAATAAACATTCGGGATGCTCGACCTGTACTATTTTTACTAAAGAAATGAATAACAATTGTATATGTTCTTTTTGTTTTACAGTTGACACTCTAAAAAAAACCCTATCAAAGTGAGTAAAACTGTTTCAGCTGTCAAAACACATTTGAAGTTAATATGTTTAGGAAAATTAAACACAATAGGCAGGCAGGCTCTATGGAAAACATAAATATGTGACAACATACAGTATAACACAAATATATGACAACATAAAGTATAAAATAAATATGTGACAATATAAAGTATAACATAAATATGTGACAACATACAGTATAACACAAATATGACAATATAAAGTATAACATACATATGTGACAATATAAAGTATAACATACATATGTGACAACGTACAGTATAACACAAATATATGACAATATAAAGATAATTTAAAACATATCTAGAGGGATATGTGAAATTTGCTAATTCCAATATGTGTTTCTTCTCAAATCCCTTATTGTTACCAGGGTGTAACCAAATAACAGAGTACGTGAATCATGGCTTACAGCGTGGCTAAAATATATATGTGCCCATCGATCTGACCATTCCGACTTCATCATGGTTTTGGTTGGGTAGCTTTGACCTAAAATACACTCCCACAATTGCCTTAGTCGATCCTTACTACCTACACAACCGGTCACAGTATTATTATTCGTTGCACGACTTTTTATTCACAATAACAGAGACCAACCCTATATTACACAGTGTTGCTTTTTTACAACACAACATTTCGACATAAATATCTACGTTATTTTTTGCTCACAATATTAAAGTCAGATGTTTGTATTTATGTATCTATGATATTTCCCAGATGATACATGATTTGTATGATATTCTGAATGCATTTAAATTTGTAAAAACAAATTTTCTCCAAAAAATAATTTAAATAAAAACTGTTTTTACAAAGTATATTTTCCATATTTAGTTTCACGTTAGTTAGTTTTTCTACACTGAAATATATAGTATTGATATTACTAATTTATTTCTGAATTAAGTTTTTGTAAAAATATACAACTTTCTCTCCAAAAATCACATTATAAAGTAAAGGGATGATATATAGGCCTTTATACAAGTTTTCCAATTTTTAAAATAAACATTTGTTGTAAACATATTCTGTATCAATCAATCAATATCAATCAATATCAATCAATCAATCAATAAACTCGTAACCCTATTCTGTATATCAGAACCTAATACCTTTGAAATATTCAGTATTTATATTTTGTATCACCGAAAACTTTAAACTGTGTAATAGAGTGTTTTTATTTGAAACCGATAATTCACCTAACTGATTTCTCTGTAACAGCATATGCCAGTGTTACACACAAATAATGTGTTGCTTAATGTCTAACATTAGATTCTAGAACAATACATAAGATTAACACCACTGAAATGAAATGTGTGAGACGTATGATTGGAGTTAGCTTGAGAGACAAAATCAGAAATGAAACACTAAGGAAACAATTAGGGATCAAGTCAACAATAGAATACATCCAGAAACACCAAGTTAAATGGTACGGCCACACAACCAGACAGAAAGAGCAAAGTATTATTTTTAAAAACACTTAATAAACGATACGAAAACAGTCGACATATTGGGCGCCCTCGTAAATGGTGGATAGATAGTGTATTAGAGACACTCGGAAATATAACAGCGGAAGAAGCAAATAGAAGGGCAAAAGACCGTACACTAACTCTCCCCTCAACACCGAAAGGTACATGAGGACAGAAAGAAGAAGAAGAAGAAGAATGTGTAAGCGGTTAAAGAAACATGATCACGTATCATCATTGAATATAATCAAGACAGAAAGAATAAAAGAATGTCCGAAAATTACATTCACAATTATAGTAGGGGTCTGGAAATGTATGACAGCTGTTAAGAAGAGGAAATGTGGTGTTTGACAGCTGTTAAGAAGAGGAAATGTGGTGTTTGACAGCTGTTAAGAAGAGGAAATGTGGTGTTTGACAGCTGTTAAGAAGAGGAAATGTGGTGTTTGACAGCTGTTAAGAAGAGGAAATGTGGTGTTTGACAAACGTTGTCGTCACCAATAATATAAATGTAAACCACTTAAGTTATGTGTATTTGAAAAAAGAATTTTCAAAAAGGAAAATCGAAAAACGGTAGCTTTCTCGTATTTACTCTAAACAAAAAATGTTTAGGGGGTGAGGGAGGTAAGATTTTTGACATAATTAAGTAGAGAGAGTTACTGAATACTTGACCTCTTGTTCATATAATTAAGTATGGGGAGGGTTACTGAATACTTAAGTAAGTAATTAAATAAATAGGGGGTAGTTACTGAATACTTGACCTCTTGTTGACATAATTAAGTTAGGGGGGGGGGAGTTACTGAATACTTGACCTCTTGTTGACATAATTAATCAGGGGGAGTTACTGATTACTTGACCTATTGTTGACATAATTAAGTAGGGGAGAGTTACTAAATACTTGAACTATTGTTGACATAATTGATCAGGGGGAGTTACTGATTACTTGACCCATTGTTGACATAATTAAGTAGGGGAGAGTTACTAAATACTTGAACTATTGTTGACATAATTAAGTAGGGGAGAGTTACTAAATACTTGACTTATTGTTGACATAATTAAGTAAGGGAGAGTTACTAAATACTTGACCTATTGTTGACATAATTAAGTAAGGGAGAGTTACTAAATACTTGAACTATTGTTGACATAATTAAGTAAGGGAGAGTTACTAAATACTTGAACTATTGTTGACATAATTAAGTAGGGGAGAGTTACTAAATACTTGACCTATTGTTGACATAATTAAGTAAGGGAGAGTTACTAAATACTTGACCTATTGTTGACATAATTAAGTAAGGGAGAGTTACTAAATACTTGACCTATTGTTTACAAGGGAGGGAATATGGGCAGGACAAATGTGGATTATTCTAATTTATGCGACCCGCTCATTATAACCATGTCTCATTAGTTACACCAGGGTTATGTCTACTAAATATTATGGCATGTCAAAGTTAAATTATCTTGTAATAATACCCAACGATATTACGGCCATCGATCGATAGATCGATCGATCGATCGAGAGAGAGAGAGAGAGAAATGGACAAACTGAAAAAAGGAAGAGATCGTACAAAAAATAAATGCATTACTCAAAGAGTTCAGGAACACTCGGATCAAGGCGTAAGATACACAGATGAGAGCCTCGGCGGATAAGGGATAACAATGTGAAATAAGTGGATGACTTAAAAACAGTTGCCTGAGGAACTAACCTGATAATCTTAGGGGTTAAATCTGTTTCACTCTGTAACACTGGGTTCATGAAGAATCCATTGTACCAGGAATTTATTTCTCACCGTCGGATCAAAGAAATCCAGATCGTGCTCATTTCATTGCACCTAGAAATAAATTTGTTACAGAATAGTTACAAGGTAAGATGTGTAACAAGTAAATTATATAACGAATAGTTACAATGTAAGACTTGTAACAGGTAAATAATATTCGGAATAATTACAAGCAGGGCCGTGCTATAAGGAAGTGAGACAGCCGAATCAAGCGGCACTGTAAGCTTACGGCATAAGCAGCGAAATGAAAATACCAATATACTGAGAAAATGTACCGCACGCCCCTGGTTCCAAGCTAAGGCGTGAGTTGGTAAATTCTTCACTAAATATAACTTCTTCACTATAATGTAATTTATCTATGAGAGCAACTAGTCCACAAGATATTTCTACACATGGTATACATAAATAAGTAAATAGTCGAATTTATCGACTTGATATAGACAAGATAGTCAGTAACTAGACATACTGTTAGACTTGATATAGACAAGATAGTCAGTAACTAGACACACTGTTAGACTTGATATAGACAAAATAGTCAGTAACTAGACACACTTTTAGACTTGATATAGATAAGATAGTCAGTAACTAGACACACTGTTAGACTTGATATAGACAAAATAGTCAGTAACTAGACACACTTTTGGACTTGATATAGATAAGATAGTCAGTAACTAGACACACTGTTAGACTTGATATAGACAAAATAGTCAGTAACTAGACACACTTTTAGACTTGATATAGATAAGATAGTCAGTAACTAGACACACTGTTAGACTTGATATAGACAAGATAGTCAGTAACTAGACACACTGTTAGACTTGATATAGACAAGATAGTCAGTAACTAGACACACTTTTAGACTTGATATAGACAAGATAGTCAGTAACTAGACACACTTTTAGACTTGATATAGACAAGATAGTCAGTAACTAGACACACTGTTAGACTTGATATAGACAAGATAGTCAGTAACTAGACACACTTTTAGACTTGATATAGACAAAATAGTCAGTAACTAGACACACTTTTAGACTTGATATAGACAAGATAGTCAGTAACTAGATACACTGTTAGACTTGGTATAGACAAGTTAGTAAATTGATACATTATTATACTTGGTATAGACAAGTTAGTAAATTGATACATGATTAGACTTGGTATAAGGAAGTCGATCGATATGTTTTCACGCTACTAGACATGCCACTATAGTTAAATTGATGAAGAATTTGACAGACACATTAGCAATCGTAGAGAAGTGGCCAGATTACTTAGTTGGAAATAGTGGCCTATGGCTTCAAGTTCAAAAGGCCACTTGATAGGAAGTCACTTTCAGGGGAAAATTCACTTTCAGGGAAAGAAATTTATTGTGCATATGAGAAATGAAGTAGAGAAAGCCACTGACCTGCTTTATAATGTGTGAACATTCTGAGTAGAGAGGATGGTTGAAGGGGTTTGATTGAATTGTTTTCTTACAAAGACTTGATAAGACGAAATATAGTGTCTAGGAAATATAGAACAATTTTGGAATTTCGTAAGCAGAGATTTTGAAGCTATGACTATGAGGGAAATGTAGGCACGCTTAGAACTGATCAAAATACTTGTGATAATCTCAATGAGATATTTGCAGAACAGATGTAGTACGTAGTAGTAGCAGTAGTAGTAGTAGTAGTAGTAGTGGTAGTAACAGTAGTAGTGCTAGTAGTCGTAGTAATAGTAGTAGTATTAGTAATAGTAGTAGTAGTAGTAGCAATAGTAGTAATATTAGTAGTAAAATTAGTAGTAACAGCTGTAGTGCTAGTTCTAGTAGTAGTAGTAGTAGTAGTAGAAGAAGTAGTAGTGGTAGTAATAGTAGTAGTAATAGTAGTAGTTGTAGTAGTAGTAGTATTAGTATTAGTAGTAGTAGTGGTAGTAATAGTAATAGTGTTAATATTAGTAGTAATAGTAATAGTAGTAATAGTAGTAGTAGTAATAGTAATAGTAGTAATAGTAGTAGTAGTAGTAGTAGTAGTGGTAGTAGTAGTAGTAGTAGTAGTGGTAGTAGTAATAGTAGTGGTAGTAGTAGTAGTAGTAGTGGTAGTAGTAGTAGTAGTGGTAGTAGTAATAGTAATAGTAGTAGTAGTAGTAGTAGTAGTAGTAGTAGTAGTAGTAGTAGTAGTAATAGTAATAGTAGCAGTAGTAGTAGTAGAAGTAATAGTAGTAGTAAAACTAGTAGTTTTAGATAACTAGTAATAGTAGTAGGTTAATACAATTGTACATAGAAATCTGAAATATTTCGGACATATAAAAAGACACAATGGCACGGAAAGATGCAAATTAGAGGGAAGGATTCTGGGAAGTAGAAGAAGGGGTAGGCAAGGAGGAGATGGACAGATGACATGAAAGACTGTATGATCATTGGCGGAGGAAGGCAGATGGTCACAAGATAGAGTCGTGTTCAGGATATCAATTGCAAAGACAATTTTCTGGAAGGAACATGTCACGTGATGACGATAAGTACTAGTAGCAGTCGTAATAATAATAATAGTAGTAGTAGTAGACTAGCAGTAATAGTTATGTTATGTTATGTTATGTTATGTTATGTTATGTTATGTTATGTTACGTTCATCCAGGGCCATATGCGATGCATAGAGAAGAAACCATATCTTTCCATTTATGTCTTTGTGTTGCCAGGTCTTTCAATTGTTGCATGTTGTTTAGGTTCATTGACATGCCTTCTCTATTAATGGTTCTTCGTAGAGTTTCTCTAGGTCTCCCTCTTCTTCTTACTTCTTCTTACTTCTTCACTTATCCAATATAGTGCCACTGATGATGAATTCTTAGGCTGTTCATTCTGAGAACATGGCCGATGTAAGTAGTAATAGTAGTAGTAATAATAGTAGTAATAGTTGTTCTTGGTTCTGTTGATTTGTTCCAAGGGAAAGGTAACACCAATACGCATGGAAACAAGACAAACTGTAGTAGATGCCAGGACATGTTTAATAAGTTTATTATACGGGGTGTCTATAAAGTCGGTGCGAACTAATATCACGCAGATCCGTACTACTCATAATACATATGACCTAGTGTCACAACCAATGAAAATGAGTGCATGGTGATTTTGTAGACACCTGATCATCATCATCATCATCAGGTGCCATGCCGGGTGGCGTAGGCGGTCATGGCTCTCCACAGCTCTCTGTCCACAGTATTATGTATCAAAGTCGTTGTTGTTTCTTTGCCGTGCCAGGTTGTAAAACTGTCTAATATTTTCTCACGTTGTCGCCCTCTGTCTCTGGTGCCTTCAATCTTGCCTGTTGTGATTATGTTCTCTAAACCTGCCTGTCTCATGAAGTGGCCAAAAAAAGAAGATTGCCTTTTTCTTATATACACCCGGTAGCTATTGTATTCTAGAATTCATAGTTTATTATTTTGTTTTGTTTGTTAACTCTTGCAACTTTTTAAAAACATTTTATATCACAGGCTACGATATTTAGCCAATGTAAGATTGATGGTGGACATGCGTGTCACTGATAACGAGTTGGTATTTTTTTGTGTGCTTCTTCTTCTTCAGTGTTTATTCTCAACTTACCGTTGGATCTCTCTTGCAGCAGGGAAATGATTCCTACTAGATTTCCAGCAGGATGTAATCTAGAGAATGGAAATACATTGTGTCGCCGCTCTATTTGCATTTTGCGTTTGAATCTCATGAATTTCAAACGGTGAAGCTCTGATTTCTAAGTGCAGTGTGATATTTCTCCATAGCTTTATTCATACCCAGAATACTACAACTCTCAACGATATGCATTTTTTTTCTAGAAGACTTCTCCTACTCAGTGGGGTTTGTATCAGTAAAAGACATATTTGAGCATTATTTATGTCCGTATAAGATAGGTTTCAGCATTATTTATGTCTGTAAAAGAAGTTTCCCCATTCCCAGACACACACACACACACACACACACACACACACACACACACACAGACACATTTCTTAAAGATTATTAAAACTCTAGAATAACGAAGATTATTAAAAATCCAGAAAAACGGCATTTTTTAGACTAGAAAAACGGAGATTATTAACACTTTAGAAAAACGAAGGTTATTAAAACTGCAGAAAAACAACATTTTTAAAACTTTAGAAAAACGAAGGTTATTAAAACTCCAGAAAAACGGCATGTTTTAAACTTAGAAAAATGAAGATTATTGGTTGGTTGGTTGCTGATCCAGCGGTCCATGGGCTCATGCCCTTTGACTCAATGAAGATTATTAAAAATCCAGAAAAACGACATTTTTAAAACTTTGGAAAAGGAATGTTTATTTAAACTGCAGAAAAACGAAGGTTATTAAAACTTCAGAAAAATTAAATAATTATCCTTGTGTTAAGTTAAAAAGAAAATTTCTTCCTTGCTAAAATCATATAATCAAATCTACATTCTTCCTTGCTAAAATCATATAATCAAATCTACATTCTTACTTGCATACTTCTTCCTTGCTAAAATCATATAATCAAATCTACATTCTTACTTGCATACTTCTTCCTTGCTCTCCATGTGTAGTCAAACGCTGATGTGTATATCTTCAATGAACTGTGTTGTGGTTCACAGCCCCGTGACAGGTCCGCAGAGCCTGTCCGTCAGAGTTGCGTCAGATGGTAATAATTCTCTTCTAGTGGTGTGGTACTGAGGACATTGTTTTCTACAGATTGTCTACAGCAGCACAATTTGGTTTTGCCAATCAATTATTTCCTATATATATATGTGTGTTGTTTGGATCTGTTGTGTTATGTTGTCAATAAAAAATTGAATGATTTTATTATTTTCTCTTCCAAGCTCTGTAAAATAATCATAGTTTTTTTCTCTTCTTCCAAGCTTGTGGGTGGCATCCTTTTTTCGCTGCACGAGTTAGTTGAGTTCTATTCCATGGCCTTGGAGCTTTCAATGACGGACGTCAATTATATAAATGATTGCTTACATACAAAATAAATATAAAAAATCGTCCAATACACACACAATAACATAAACACCCGATCATCGAAGATCAAAATTAGTATGAAATTATTGCTGCAATAAATAACAAATGTCATTATCAAAAACACAAACGAATTTGCATGACAAGACTCAGGAAGTGTGGTTACTCAGAAGATTTGATGGCGTGGACGCAGATAAGTATAGACAAGATAGCATTGTCCGTTTGTATCGAATAACCAAAAAGCCAAATAGTATCTAGCAAAAAGACGAGAGACACGGTCATTTTGTAACTGATTTTGTTCTTCAAATTTGGTTTCCATACAGGCTTTTGAGCATTTTATGACCCATAAATATATCTCTAATATTCCGAGATTTATTTTATTCGTGCATTTATTCTAGTAATCACTAAACGTATATTTTATAATTTTTAATTATTTTTGCACACGCATTTGTCTCTCGAGTGTGATATTCAAATTATTTATACATTTATGCGACTATCGTATATTTCATTTATGCGAATATTTCATTTAAATAATGACATTTATTCTCGAGCGAATGGTTCACTTATCTCATTAGCGACTCGTAATGTGCTCAAATGTGTCTCGTCGATGATATAATAATCTATTGTGAAAATTTTACAACATTCTTGTACCCTTACCGCTGACTGTGACCCTTGGCCATTTAAGGCATATTGACTATTGGGAAAACATGACGCATTTAACTATTTCCTTGATTTTAATTGCCTGTCTTGCACAGTATAGTGACCAATAGAAAGAACGCTGAAAGGGACTAGAGGATTGACTTTATTTTAATCTGGTTACCCCATCTGAACAGAGCGAAATGTGTATATAGACATATTACTCTCACCATCTCGTCGTCCTGATTTATCTTGCCATTGAACACAGTTGAATCTTGAAGAGATAGAGAGAGATGGCAAAAGTTGAAGAGAGAGAGAGAGAGAGAGAGAGTGATGGCGAATGTTGAAGAGAGAGAGAGAGAGAGACCTGACGAATGTCGCCAGTCAAAACTCAGCTATCATCTTTCTTATAACCGACACACGTTATGTGGCGACGGGAAAGTGGCGAGCCAGAAAAGGTCTGGAATACCCAAGCTGCAGTCACAACCCTGCACTCAGACGGATCAGGGCACCGGTTCCCTTCCTGGTAAATTAAATGCAGAAAGGAAATTTCCATCCACTTGATTGACCTAGCAACCCTATTCAATGTAGCCCTGCTCACCCCATAGTATAGATGGTTCACCTAGAAACCCTATTCAGTGTAGCTCTGCTCAACCCCATAGCATAGGGAATATGCTAGCCAGATGCCCTAAAAACAGCCTGCCTCTCGTAATCTGGCCCGCATACCGCCGCTGGCCAGTGGCCAACCATTGCGGTTGAAACACAAAAAAAGATTTTCAAACCTTTACTAGTGGAAACGTAGATTGTCCTCACACTCACAGGTATAGCGTATGCAAACAGACCAGAAAGGAAAACAGCGCTAGTTGCAACTTACTAATAAAAGCTCCACATTGTAGCACTTAGTGAATCGAGGCTACAGTGTGAAGGCCAACTAACAAGTAGAGAAGAAGGGTACATATTTTTGTGTGGAGTGGTCACAAAAAGTCTCAGAGTGACGGAAATCGGGAGTTCGATTTTCAGATAGAGCCGACCTGGTATAGCAGTTCTAAAGTCTTACCCTGGGATTAAATGACGGTCGGATTATGCCTCTACAGACTATGTTCCACCCATGACATCACTATCACCAACTCAATCTTTTGAATGCCAACACACAAGAAGACATCATGGATGTCTAGCTTCAAATGGTGGCACATCATGGATGTCTAGCTTCAAATGGTGGCACATCATGGATCTCTAGCTTCAAATGGTGGCACATCATGGATGTCTAGCTTCAAATGGTGGCACATCATGGATGTCTAGCTTCAAATGGTGGCACATCATGGATGTCTAGCTTCAAATGGTGGCACATCATGGATGTCTAGCTTCAAATGGTGGCACATCATGGATGTCTAGCTTCAAATGGTGGCACATCATGGATGTCTAGCTTCAAATGGTGGCCCGCCCGTGTGTTGACGGGGACCGAAAGTGAACCTTCCACGCATGTCATAAAAGGAGGTTATGGGATGGAGTTGGCTGTTCCATCCCATATAGGGTCAGTGAATTAAAGCCATGCTGAAGTCGGATGTGTCAGGCCGAACGACGAAGATATCGCAGCAATGGTCTAAACTATGCCACAGCGCATTCCGTTCTCCGGACTACATCCTGCTAATCTGCAGGAGTTTGAGAACGAACGCAGAAGAAGAAGAAATGGTGGCACATGATAAATTATGTAATCACAGGGAGGAGGTGCTTGGGCGATCTGAACATGACTAAAACTGTTTGTGGTGCTCAATGCTAAACTAATCACAGACATTCAGACAGACAGACTTTGCCAACATTCTATATTCAGACCATACGACAGTCGTTTACATCGATACACAGTAATGAAACAATTTAGCACTGAAAAATTGAATACCTCCAACACCGCAACTATTCTCTCCCAGGACATGAACACAAAACTGAAGGATGAACTTGGAAGATGTAAGTACGGATGGGCATCATTCTTAAACATCCACTATGCTTCGGCTAAGAAACAGGTCTGAAGACATACAAAAACCAAGACGGATTTAATGGCAATAACATAGAAATTACTTCTCTGCTAGAAGAAAAGAACAGTGTCTTCAGAAATGTTCAGTGCGATCCCTCTTCACCTTAAAAAAAGAATATACATCAGAGCCTCCGGCACATGCTAGAGGAAACTAAAGAAGATGAAAAAATTGTGGTCATAACAAAAAAGCCGAAACGATTCAGAATTTCTCAGACAGGAGAGAATACAAGAGATTCTATGATACTTTGAGAACAGTATATGGCCCACATTTCGCAGGAGCTCCGACTTTACTTAATGTAGATAAGCCAACCCTACCTACATTTTAAAAAAAACAGATAATAAACCAATGGGCTCAACATTTCATAGCAATCTAAAATAAGCCATCAATATGAAGTGAAAAAGTTACAGGTTGCATGCAACAAAATGAAGCGAAAAACTTACAGATCGCATGCCACAATATGAAGTGAAAAAGTTACAGATCGCATGCCACAATATGAAGTGAAAATGTTACAGGTTGCATGCAAAAAAATGAAGTGAAAACGGGTATAAATCGTATGCCACAATATGAAATACGAGAAGAGCTTGACGTATAACTGACAAATCAAGAAATAAAGACTGCCATTGAACAAATATCCCACGGAAACGCTCCGAGTATAGATGACATTTCAGCAGACATCTACAAGGTAAGGGAAGATGTGCTTGTCCAGAAACTTACCAAGATATTTGGCAAGTGCTGAAGCTCTGAAAATCAGCCTCAAATAGGAAAAATGTCTCAATTGTTCACTTATATAAAGACAAGAGAAATAAACGGTCATGTGATAACCACAAAGGGATATCTTTCTGCGGAAAGTGATCGCCAAATTTAGATGATCCCAAAAATGTATCAAAATCGTGCGATAATTCCATGATTGATGCAGTGTCATCACCAGCCTTTCCTGTTACAAACAAGAATACATCAAGCAAGAAACATACTCCAACGATCTACAGCCTGATGTTTTCTTCCCTGTTGGCGAGTGAATCTCGTTAAAACGACGTGACAGGAACATACAAATACAATAAATAACATAATCTCTTCAGTCTTCGCGTTTGCAAGACAAAATTAATGTGCAAGATACGATGGTCATAGAAAACTCCTCTATGCAGATGACCACGCACTGTATGCTGATTCTGTAGACAGTATCTAGGTCATTCAGTGCATACACAAAAAGATGGATTCATGATTTTGAAAACAGGTTCTACAGACGTTTGTTACGAATTAGTTATATAGAACACAAGGCAAATATCTTTCTCCAGCAGGTAAATAGACAAAGTTGCAGGTTATCAAGAACCACTTTTGGCAGTGGTGAAACGGCGTAAATTTGTTCGTTTTGAACATGTAACGAGACATGATTCTGTAAAATTATTTTGCAAGGAACAGTCGAGGGTGGAAGGAGGTGAAGTGGCAAGAGAAAATCCTGCATTGATAACATCAAGGATGGTCTTGGCGTGATTTTTTTCTACACTTCTCCGATTGGCTGAGCACAGAGATGTTTGTGCTGATGCATCCAGTATGTCCCTACAACTCTGGCGGATTATGTGTCTTATACAGGTCACCTGAAACCAATTTGCTGAAACCTGCGATAACTTTGGCTTCACCATCAATACACAGAGTAAACAGAGGTCATGTTTCAACCTGCAACACATTATATAATTTATCACAAGGTCATGTTTCAACCCGCACCAAATTACAGAATTTATCAAAAGGTCATGTTTCAACCTGCACGAAATTACAGAATTTATCAAAAGGTCATGTTTCAACCCGCACCAAATTACAGAATTTATCAAAAGGTCATGTTTCAACCCGCACCAAATTACAGAATTTATCAAAAAATCCAACTGACATTATATTTCAATTCTCGTATACAAATCAAAGAAGAAGAAATTCACAGCCAATAGTTGCACTTACTTTGGTAGCACTCTATAACACGGTGTAAACGTCGACACTGAGATAAACAACAGAATAGTGAAAGCTAGTACCACACTTGGAAGACTACGCAATAATGTATGGGACAGAAGGGAAATAAATACTACCACCAAACTAAGTTTGCTTATATATAGTTTACTAAGCAACAATAATATCATTACTTCTTTATGCCTGTGAAACATGGACAGTGTACTCAAGGAACGATAGAATACTACAGTATCCACCTAAGCTCACTTTGCAAGATACTCAATGTCCATTGGTTGGATAAAATACTAAACAGTGAGGAACTGATGAAATCTAAATCTGTAAAGATACACACAATGTTGATGAAGGCATAAACACGCTAGGTAGCACTTCTAATCCGCTTAAAATTGCATCATCTGCCGAAAATGCTTCTACATGAAGAACTTCAGACTGGCTAAAGGGTAGAAGACAGAAGAAGCGTTAAATTAAAGACACTCGTAAGACATCACTGACTCACTTCCACATAGACACAAGTTCATGGGAGATTGTTGCACAAGACAGATCAAAATGGCGTTGCAGAATTAAGAGTGATGCGGCAGCTGCAGAGAATGTCAGACAACCTGCAGATCGCAGATGCGCAGCAAAAGTGCGTTAGAAGATAGACCAGAGCTGCTCAATGTCCCACAGACTCCTCCTACATATGTTTACAGTGCAGTAGAAAATTTCAGGAACAAAGAGGACTTATTAGTTACAATCGGTCACATCGTAGACATCATCTTTGTCATCATTCCTGTTGAGTATTAAAAAAAAGTAAAGTAACCCATAGCATTTATTAATGCCGTAGGGGTGTGAGATGTTAGCGATCTCACATTTCACAGGCTCTGCAAATGAGGGCGGTAGCCATCTCCTCTCCCTCGCAGTCTTTACTTCCCGGATTAATCCGGTACCCATTTAAGGCTGGGTCGACCTGGGAGCCGTTGCGATCTGAAAACATTTCCGCCTCAACTGGGGAATGAACCCAGGACCTCATATGCGAAGCCAGTGCGCTAACCACTGCGCTAACGCGGCTGCCTATTGACCTATTGAGTATGGTCATCGACGACTATGACGGACAAACAACATCAAACTCTCCAGCGTGGCTCGAACATCGGATAATTAATATCTAGATCACCGGTTCTATTGCATCACTCCCGGCATTCCCTTCCGAGAGTAAGGGAAATCTGAACAAATTACGAGTTAACTGTTCGATAACATGACAGGTTATTTCCATATATTTTAATATTGGACTGGGAAGACAGATTAAATCATAAAACATAGAAGTGGACAGAGAAGTAAGACAAATAATGTAGGCACATACAAAAAAAAAACATTCAAGTTTGATGGCTGCTTTAAAATACAGTAATCATTACATTAATGATTTTAAATAAAAGTATTTATGGTATATTATATTGTAATAGCCGAGAAATTTTGAAACATTTTATACTACGGAATTAGAGGGAGAGGCTTATATAAAAGTAATATTTTATTTACTTCCCCGCTTGGTCACAAAAGACTCTAGTGGCTTGGTCACATTCAGAGAATATGCAACAGCAGCATCCCAAAACAACTGCTATATCGGGGGCTCTCACAGTGTGCAAGAAATAGAGGCAGACCGAAGTTGTGATACAAAGACGTCTGCAAAACATCTATAAATGCCTGTGTCGTCCCGCCCGAAAACTGAGAATACCTGGTGGATAATCGTAGGCATGGGAAACTAACCTACATAATGGTAAAATGGACTTTGGAGAATTTGGTAACGAGCAAAGCCGAATAACGAAGACCGAGCCGTAGGGAGCAACAATTCAGGGACGTGACAGTCCCATGCGTCTTCTCTGGAAGAACCAAACGCTCATAGCTCGGCAGATTCAGTCGTGAGAAATCCTTCCATGATAAGATGACACTTTATCATAGGGATGTAACTGTACCCACCAACCTTCCATGATAAGGTGATACATTATCGTAGGCATGTAACTGTGCTCGCCAATCTCCCATGATACGATGATACTTTATCGTAGGGATGTAACTGTGCTCGCCAATCTCCCATGATACGATGATACTTTATCATAGGGATATCCATGTAACTGCCAACCTTCCATGACAAGATGACACTTTATCACAGGGATATCACTGTACCCCCAACCTTCCATGATATAAAATGACACTATATCACAGCTATAAACGTTTTATAAAATATCAGTCCCAGGAATAGAAATATCACTGTATATTGAATCTATCATTATATGATATATTCAGCTACATCTTGTCTTACAGTGATAATTGTTCTTCTTGTTAGAAACGTCAATAAAAACAGATCTCCGTATTTATTTTTCACTTCTGTTATATTAGTGATGTCTCTGGAGGCTTATCCAGACCCCAAAAAAAATACTCCGAGTCTGTAAAATCGTGAGCTGAAACTCGTAATCATTGCGTGGATCATGTTAATGGAAGTAGAATTACCTCAGGTCCTGAAACCAGACTTGGCGTTCAATTAATTGATTAATCATAAGAGATCGAAGATCTGTAAGCAGCGCGGAAGCAAGGCAGTTTGGTTCCCGGGTCAAGATCTGATTCAGGCTCCTTTCACCCGTTACAGAAACTGAATAAATTTCGACGAAGGTGGCGCTCCAGAGGATTGCTTTTGATGCTTCTAACCAGAGCGGTCGCCCCAGTCGTTCTAGACTAGTCATCCTGTCTGTAAAGGATCTTCAACTTTTACTTTCTCTCAAGCCCGTAGATACAGGGGTTCAACCCCCCCTTCCCTCCCTAGTAAATGAGAACATTATATTTAGTGCTAGGAATGTAGCCTGAAAATGGGTAAATCCCCTTCCGTAGCGATTTTTTGGGCACAATGAAATTTTTAAATCAGAAATAGAGAATTACAACCGAAAACAGGCGAACAACCTAAATTTTATATAGAACTACCTCTTTACTGAGAATGTATTCACGACCATGATCACATTTCACATCAAAAAGTGAGATTTACACACGAGAACGGGGGAATGACTATTCTTTCATAGGTAAAACATCCTCCTTACTGAAACCGTATCTACCTACTGTCTTTTGATAGAGTGGTGATAATAAACACACGAATACACACACATAAAATAATCAAGAACGCATGTTTACAAGAACCACTTCCAAGATCCAACAGCTTAACGAATTGGAAGGGCATGATTTCACCATGGAATGGACGTGATCCCACCATGTATTGTGCGTGATTCCACCGTGGAAGGGTGTGATTCCACCGTGGAAGGGTGTGATTCCACCATGGAATGGGCCTGATCCCACCATGTATTGTGCGTGATTCCATCAAGAAACGGAAAGGATTCCAACATGAAACTAACGTGTTTTCACAATGGAATGGGTGTTATTTCACAATGGAGCGGACGTGCTTCCAAAATGGAACGGACATGATTCTATAAAGAAACTATCGTGGTCCCACAATACCACTGCTTATATCAATGTTCAAGAAATACTTGTGCACTACAAATATTAATCACTTAGTTAAACTAATCTTGGCCACGGATTTTATTGAATGTTTCTACCCATATAAGTCGGAAACAAAATTGACAATGTCCCCAGACATAGTTCAACGGAATTTCATGATATAGTAATGACTCCTAATATATATTTCAAAGACCGATACACGGCTGGTTGGTTGCTGATCCAGCTGTCTGGATCTCATGCCCTTTGATCCATTGCCATTTGTGTTATATATGCATGTGTTTGTGAGCTGTTGTTTTGTTCTATATAATGTGTTCAAGTTATCTGGCCCTGGAGGGAGAAGTCACAAATGATGGCAGATGTGAAATAGAAGTTAAAAGGAGAATAATAATGGCTAAAAGTACTTTCAATGACATGAGGGGAAATAGTAACATCTAATTAAATTACAAACAAGTTAAAAATGAGAAATATAAAGTGCTACATCTATTCTATATTAATGTATGGTTCAGAAACATGGACACTGAACAAACAATTAGAAGACAGAATTGATGAATTTGAGATGTGGGTATATAGAAGAATAGGGAGAACATCGTGAAAAAAAGAAGAAAACAAATAAAGAGGTGCTAAAGACACTTAATATGAAGAAAGGACTACTAAGAGAAATAAAGATCAGGCAAAAAAAATATTTTGGACACATTAAAAGACATGACACTTTATTGAAGACTTACTTGAGGGTACAGTCAAAGGGAAACGAGCAAGAGGTAGGCAGAGATACAAGTGGGAGAGTAACATCACAAGCTGGAGAGGTTACATTCTCGCAGAGTGCACCACCAAAACAAGAGACGGGGTCTGTTGCAGCCAACCTTCGTTGCGGAGACGGCACTTGATGAAGATGATGATGGAGGGAGAAGAATTTTCCTGATATCCAGCGCTGGGCATTCAAAAAGGTGGTGGTCAACAGTTTCATATGGATGAGTGCACAGCCGGCACCCTGGAGTGTGTTGTGATTGTATTCTGTTCAGGTGATTGTTAAGCCGTACATGTGTGTGCGAAATCGGAAAATGATACTCAGGTCTTTCCCGCCCAGGAGGTTGATTTGTCTTTAGGATTTGGACTTGTCATATATTTATAGATTTCTCTCCCAGTGTTTCCCATGGCTCATCTGTTCATCCAATTGTCTTTGTTCACAGATTTGAACATCATTTTAACTGTGTGTATGATTGTTTGCGTATACGGCTGTTCTTATCTTGCTCCCTTCCTTACTAGTATGTCTTTCTTGTCGTTGCCAGGCGTGTTTGAGTGACCAGGAATCTACTGTACAACAATGTTGACTTCATAAAATGTAAGCAGCTGGTTGGCGTGGTGATGTATTTCAACTAGCTCAGGTTTACAACTTTCATCACACTCTAGTGCTTGAAGAGTCTGTAAAAAAGCACGTTTTAGACTTTTGATGGAAAGGTGTCGAATATGGTCTTCGGGCGGTACAAAGTCTACGTGCTTCTTGGGGGTAAGTTGCCGTTCATTAGTGACTCCAAGGTATGTTGGATATTCTTATCTTATCATTTTTTGTGTGTATCAAACCACAGACTGCTATTTTCTTTGGCTACTTTGTGAGTCTTGGTAAAGATGGCATAGACAGGTGTCTCACAGTTTATTTACAACTTCCATGTTTCACAGTACCCGAGAATCTTCTTAAATCTTCATTTAGTCTTTTGTCTGCACTTTCAACATTCTCATGGCTCTGTCATATTATTTGGTCGTCAGCATAGAGGGCTCTCCTGTGTAGAAGTGTTGGTACAGACTTTTCGTCTTGAAGCACTGTCAGCTTTGTTGTTTTCACTACGCTCCTCTATATAGTTCCCAGTCTTATTGCGACTCTGGTAGCACAATGGGGTGAGTAGCCATTAAAATAACCAGAAAGTAGGGCCTACCGATTTGAGAAATTATGTTGCATGGGTGTCCAGTAAATTTCATGTTGTCTGAGGTGGGCTGTATACGTCATATATTGTGTATTTTCCTCCAGTGTGTCAGATGGTCGCTTTCTGCACATCTGTGGGATGGACTGTTAACTGGGTAACATGTCTCTGAATGACATTTCTGATATAGGTAAGTATGCCACGGCAGATGGTGCACTTACAGGCATAGCTGATATATCCTGACATATATGGTTAAGTGTCTTTGTGTATAGTTTCCTGTAGGAGGGCCACATGTATCCTGTGAGTGTGTAGTAAATGTTCAAGTTATAGATTTTAAATTTCGTATGTTACAGATGTTTAATTGTTAAATATTAAGTACGACTTGGTTTTATGACAATCTTGACTCTTCTGGTTCGTCCTCCAATGTTTCCTTCTTTGAATGTTGTGGGTGCTTGTGTAGATGTTGATGTTGTTGTTGTGGTGTGTACTGTGTATGTCGGTGTTTGTGTAGATGTTGACGTTGTTGTTATGTTGTGTATTGTGTATGTCGGTGTTTGTGTTGATGCTTTGGATGAAGTCCAGTTGCAGTACGACACATCTATTTTACGACATCGCGTGAGCTATACTCGCATCATTGATTTAACAAGTACAAACCAATTTTTGGTAGTCGCAACCATTCAATATCGATCGATCTTACTCTGTACAGGACGTTGTCACAATGATTTTCGTTGAATCCATTTATCTCCTCGTGCATTCATCACTCTTGTTTATATTAGAAAAATGTCGGTTTTATGTTAATACCGACTATGTTATCGCAACTGTTTGTTATCGTTCAGTTGTCATTTCACTCACTTATTGTGTATTGTGATTTCTGTAATGTTTTTTTGTGTTGATTTTATTTCTAAATTTCCGTGAGTGTTATCCTAAATAATTACATTATCATTGAAAGGTTGTGGTGGTGTGTTGCTGTGTATCTGCTAAATTACAGAATTTCTATTATGTTTATGTGTTGTATATATTACTTATTCGTAATATTAAAGAGGGTTTTAAAGGATTGAAATAATAGAGCAATTCTATGAGATGGAGTAATATTAGTGCATATGTGAATTCGAGTGCTAGGATGTTATATCCATTCTATGAGATGGAGTAATAGTAGTACATATGCGAATTCGAACACATTATTCTTCATGGATGTGAATCATGGATAGGTAAACAAAATAGCTCAAAGTGAACTGGAAGCTACTGAGATGTGGTTATTGAGAATAATGATGCAAATTTCATAGACTGTCAAGACAACTAATGTAGGAGTTTTCAAAGATGAGGGGGTAGAACTATAAATTATAGCCAAAATTAGAAGAAGACAGTCAGGATATTTCCGGCAAGTGATGAGAAAAGCAAAATTTGAACATTTAGTAAATACCGGAAAGACCCAAGGAGAAAAGAGACAGAGGATGAAAGAGATAAAAAAAATTGCTAGATGGGTTATCACTGTAGCACGAGAGAATGTCACGAACTGACCGCATTAATAATTCAAGATTTAGAGAATTGTGGGGATGCATGATCGCCTACGCGACTAGTCATGACATTTGATAGATCGATACATCAGGGTAGAAGGAGAGGAGACAAAATAAGACAAACGAACCAAATCCGACCCGACGATACTTTTTTTTACTAGCCCTCCAGAGTTATTTCAAAGATGATAGGCACAAACTCTTGAGCTCGGAAAATATCAAACTACAAACTATCTTATGCAAAAGTATGAAATATAATGCTAAATTGTGACGTTTCGGAAATTACTACGTCAAACTTTTGATGTGACTATATGAAAACAGTGATGCCCGCCGTCAACTTTTATAATCGTATTGGATACTTCGTTTCTGTGTGCCGCATGGCCGAGAGGTTAGAACGCTAGTCTCACACGAGTGAGGTCTAGAGTTCAATCCCCGGTAAGGACTGGAGGGTAAATTTAAAAATGCACCCTGTATAGGACGTGGCGACAGCAAGAACATGCGTCTTTATCACACAGCTATTCAATCCCTCCCTGCAACGCCTGAACTGGTAACATTTATAGTTATTTTTATATTTTTTTAAATCCCCCCCCCCTCTTCCAGTTGTTTTACCGGTGTGATACAGTCCGCGCCTGTGAGGTCAAGCTACCAGGATCAAATCGCGCTACAAGCAATTACGCATCCAAATATTTCAGAAAGCAATGGGAAACTACTAAACGCATTTATATTGCCTAGAAAATCAATATAGCCAAGAAATGCTCGTTTGATGGCTACATCCTGTAAAGGATATATTACCAATTAATTTCTAGTGGAAATACTTCAAACACGGCAAGTCTTTTAATGTATATACGGTTTTCTGTGGTAGGAACAAACTAATACGGTAACTTCTTAAGATTTCAATGGATAATTATTTTTAAACAAATTTCGTTGCCCCCCCCCCATACCAAACCAAGAATACTGAATTTGACCAGCTGATCCAAAATAGGTTACCTCTGATAGACAAAATAGATTACCTACCTCTGATAGACAAAATAGGTTACCTACCTCTGATAGACAAAATAGGTTACCTACCTCTGATAGACAAAATAGATTACCTACCTCTGATAGACAAAATAGGTTACCTACCTCTCATAAACAAAATAGGTTACCTACCTCTCATAAACAAAATAGGTTACCTACTTCTCATAAACAAAATAAGTTACCTACCACTCATAAACAAAATAGGTTACCTACCTCTGATAGACAAAATAGATTACCTACCTCTGATAGACAAAATAGGTTACCTACCTCTCATAAACAAAATAGGTTACCTACCTCTCATAAACAAAATAGGTTACCTACCTCTCATAAACAAAATAGGTTACCTACCTCTCATAAACAAAATAGGTTACCTACTTCTCATAAACAAAATAAGTTACCTACCACTCATAAACAAAATAGGTTACCTACCTCTGATAGACAAAATAGATTACCTACCTCTGATAGACAAAATAGGTTACCTACTTCTCATAAACAAAATAAGTTACCTACCTCTCATAAACAAAATAGGTTAACTACCTCTCATAAACAAAAAAGGTTACCTACCTCTCATAAACAAAATAGGTTACCTACCTCTCATAAACAAAATAGGTTACCTACCTCTCATAAACAAAATAGGTTACCTACCTCTCATAAACAAAATAGGTTACCTACTTCTCATAAACAAAATAAGTTACCTACCACTCATAAACAAAATAGGTTACCTACCTCTGATAGACAAAATAGATTACCTACCTCTGATAGACAAAATAGGTTACCTACTTCTCATAAACAAAATAAGTTACCTACCTCTCATAAACAAAATAGGTTAACTACCTCTCATAAACAAAAAAGGTTACCTACCTCTCATAAACAAAATAGGTTACCTACCTCTCATAAACAAAATAGGTTACCTACCTCTCATAAACAAAATAGACAGATTTTACGGTTTCAGTGTATTCTATTGTTTCTTACTGTCATTACAAACCATTCCGTTATACAAGTTACATCTAACATTACTACAAACCATATGGTTACTTGGGTTGTCCAACAAACCGCAAGGGACATATGAACATAACAAAACATCTCCCACCAAATGTTATGTAACATTGTTTTAAATCTCCCACCAAATGTTATGTAACATTGTTTGAAATCTCCCACCAAATGTTATGTAACATTGTTTGAAATCTCCCACCAAATGTTATGTAACATTGTTTTAAATCTCCCACCAAATGTTATGTAACATTGTTTGAAATCTCCCACCAAATGTTATGTAACATTGTTTGAAATCTCCCACCAAATGTTATGTAACATTGTTTGACATCTCCCACCAAATGTTATGTAACTTACTCTAACATCTCCCATCACATGTCATGTAACATTGTTTAACATCTCCCATCACATGTCCATGTAACATTGTTTAATATCTCCCATCACATGTCATGTAACATTGTTTAATATCTCCCATCACATGTCATGTAACATTGTTTAATATCTCCCATCACATGTCATGTAACATTGTTTGATATCTCCCACCAAATGTCATGTAACATTGTTTAACATCTCAATAAAATTATCTTGTTTGCTTATTACTCTACTCTGTTTTATTTTCTTTCTCGTCATATCTCCACTTCTCTTACCTTTTGTTACTCGTCATACCATACGTGCGCTCCAATGTAGGTCCGTTGTTGTTTGTCCACTGGCCCTCGTCCCATAAAGTTGTGTTTGTCAAATTATCGTTGGTAAGTGTTGCCTACCGCTGTTATAATGTCATTTTTACTAGAAATAACTAATAGCAAAGATTAACAGTATAGCAAAGATTAACAGTATAGCAAAGATTAACAGTATAGCAAAGATTAACAGTATAGCAAAGATTAACAGTATAGCAAAGATTAACAGTATAGCAAAGATTAACAGTATAGCAAAGATTAACAGTATAGCAAAGATTAACAGTATAGCAAAGATTAACAGTATAGCAAAGATTAACAGTATAGCAAAGATTAACAGTATAGCAAAGATTAACAGTATAGCAAAGATTAACAGTATAGCAAAGATTAACAGTATAGCAAAGATTAACAGTATAGCAAAGATTAACAGTATAGCAAAGATTAACAGTATAGCAAAGATTAACAGTATAGCAAAGATTAACAGTATAGCAAAGTTCAAAATATGTTCCTAATTGCAAAGAAGATCAAATGAACGCATATTTACAGAAATGCATTTAAACCTACAATAGCTATACAACGAACAATTAGAAAATGTCAGCGAACAATTAGAAAACCACGATATTAATCTTGAGAGAACTTGAAGTAATTGGTTAGAATCATTAATCATAAATGAGAAGGTTCCAGAGAAGACCAAAAAGAGGTCGCCCAAAACGTCGGCTGACACAGGATATCACACATATTTTGAATATGTCACTGGAAGAAGCAGACAGCTTCCACAAAACCAAGGACGTCGTTCTTTAAACGGTACATCATGTAGAAGAGAATTTAATTTACTTACCGTACTTATGTTAAAAATCCCAATTTTGCCTGTGTTACGACTGCCCCCAAATTTTTCAGCGTGCTAGGTTGTGCTTAACTCTGCGATAATTTATCTCAATCATTCTCTCACCCTTCCCTTCCCTCAGTATGTCTATCTTTCTGGCACTTTGTTACAGGATAAACATTTTTTAAACGGACAGCAATGTATAGAATTTCTAGAACCAGGGGAGATCATATGAACAAAGATCAACTTGACAGTCTAGATGTAATTAGAACATGACATCTCGTGATGAGAAATATGCAAATAATATTTGTATATTCAAGTTCCTTATTTTTATCTGTCAAGATGGCGTGATTATATTACAATAAATTGAATACATTTAAATACGTTTAAATGGGGTAAAACAAAAAGGAAATTAACCCATATCATTTATTAATGCCGTAGGGGTGCGAAATGTTAGAGATCTCACATTTCAGAGGCTCTGAAAATGAGGGCGGTAGACATCTCCTCTCCCTCGCAGTCTTTATTTCCCGGATTAATCCGGTACCCATTTAAGGCTGGGTCGACCTGGGAGCCGTTGCGATCTGAAAAATATTTCCGCATCAACTTGGGAATGAACCCAAGACCACTCATATGCGAAGCCAGTGCGCTAACCACTGCGGCTCCCATTATCTGGGGTATAATTACTTGAAAAAGAAATGACAACATTTCTCGGAGGTCGTGGCATAAGAATAACAGAAACTACAACAACCATTATATTTATATATTCAAACCTCAGATATAACTAATTTGGACTAACGTTGCGGTTGAGTGAGGCGTACCCCACCATAAGAAGTACATTTTACTTAGTCAAAAGTAATCACATGATTATGGGGTTTGCTGGATCATAATCGCCATTATTTCATTATTGATGATCAAAAGGTTATGATGATATAATCAAATAGGGCTCAAATTTGCCGTTGAAAAGAGCAGACCTTACCACAAGGTGAGGATATTCTCTACAGGATTATTTCTACAGGATTATCTCTACAGGATTATTTCTATCCCTTTTGACGGTCAAAAAACTTTGTTATAACCAAAGGAGATTACCTCACTCCAAGAGGTACATAGCTATGTGACTAGGGGTTTGTCTCGGTTAATTGAGGTGAATTTCCCACTTAACAAACAGACGTTGACTAGGAGCGTGCAGGCGAATTCCCTACTTAACAACGATATGTTGCTACGTTATACTACTCATATCTTTACATATCGAAGTGTATGGTTCGCTGAACCACGGCCTCGATTAATTTTTATGGTCTCTGATATAACCAAATTGGAATCCTTATTTTCCCGTTTAAAAATGAACTCCATACTCCCACAGTTGAAATTGGACTTTTTACCCCCGCCGTTGAAATTGGACTTCTTACCCCTGCGGTTGAAATTGGATTTCTCACTGCCGCGGATGAAATTTGACGTACCTCATTATAAGATATAACTTTTGGTTTATGTCTGGGAGATGTGACCAAGTTTTAGCGAAAGGAACCATAGACTCGTAACACATTAAAATGTTCAAGAGGAGACATCTTATTTTAGTTGTTTTGAGGGAGGGGAGTTAGGATTCATATTATAATTCTAGCATTGTGAAGTAGGATGTGTAGTTGTTGAGAGGGGAGTTAGTATTCTAGCATTGTGAAGTAGGATGTGTAGTTGTTGGGACGGGAGGGTGGTTTCACTGGTAACATAAGGGATAGTGTTAGCTAGTGTAACAGACATCTGCGACTGCATTACCCATTTTACCATCGACTCGCCTGCTTCTTAAGTGACATTTCTGTGACGCCACAGAAAATGCGCAAATTATAACACATATTTACATGGCTCTGCGCATAACATTACAAAAATTGGAATTGTGAGGTGATTTGGTTACATCTGCCGTATCTAACTTTTTTATTTTATTTTAAAATAACAAGAAACACAATCATAACCTCTGAGATGGCAGGACTACCTGAATCACGACTTCGATTATTTTCGATGGTCCAAGTTGTGATATAAACAAAATGCAATTAAGTCTGAGGTTGAAAGTGGCGTGTCTCACAAGAAGTATTTGTTGTATTTTAATTGTTAAAAATTTAAAGATACTGAACTAAAATCACTGAAGTTCTGGTAGCAGAATTACCGGAACCACGAACTCGATTATTTTCGATGAATATAACTCTAATACAACCAAATTTGAATCTGTTCACAAAAGAAAGGAGCATAATTCACATTCAGAAGTACTTTTATAAATTAGATAAAATAACCGCCCCTGTGTTTCCCGGCCCCAGAAGGGAGCAAAGAATAGCAACACTGTTTTCTTCCATGCATGTGTAAGAGGTGACTAAGGAGGTTATGGAGTGGATTTTACTGTCCTATCTCATATATGGTCAAAATTAGCCGAAGACATGCTCAAGTCGGATGTTAGGACGAAAAACGCAAATATCGCAGTAATGCTCTAAACCACGACACACCGCATTTTGTTCTACGTCCTGCTTAAATGCAGGAGTTTGAGAACGAACGCAGAAAAAGAAAAAATAAACCAATATGTAATTGTAGAAGCCGTTGCGGCAGTCTTTGAATTGTCCTTTTTAATGATCAGGCGCCCTGCTATAACCAAGACGGACTCCTCTATGTGGTTGAAAGTAACGTAATTTCAGACAGAAGTATTATTTAGTTTATATTACCAATCAACTAACCAATTACTAAGATTCCATATTACCAAGCGACTAATCACTAAGACTCCATACTACCAACCGACCAATTACTAAGACTCCATACTACCAACCGACCAATCACTAAGACTCCATACTACCAACCAACCAATTACTAAGATTCCATATTGCCAACCGACCAATTACTAAGACTCCATACTACCAACCGACCAACTACTAAGACTGCATGTAACCAACCGACCAATTACTAAGACCCCATATTACCAACCAAGTAATTACTAAGATTCCATATTGCTAACCGCCCAATTACTAAGACTCCATATTGCCAACTGACCCGTTACTAAGACTCCATGATACCGACCGACCAATTACTAAGACTAACGGAACTGGCCTCATTTAGGTCATGTGACGTTTTCCTTCCAGAACGTTGTCTTCCCAATGAACTCTCTGAAGCTCTCTCTCTGTCTTTGGCGATGTGGCTTGCATTTTCTAGCAATGTATTCATGTTATCTTTAATGTCGTCAGTCCATCGTCTTCTTGGTCTGTCCCCTTCTCCTCTTCCCAGGTACTCTTCCCTCCATTATTTGTCTTTCTAACCAGTTATGTCTCTTTATATGACCAAACAGGCGTAGTTTTCTTTTTGTTATTGTGTTTAGTAACCAACACTCTGGAGTATTCAGTGTGTTTATAATATCTGAGTTCCTGATTTTTATCCTTCCATGATATTCTAAGTATTTTTCTTGTAGCATTTCAGCTCGAAGGCGTTGATCCTCTTTGCCGCTGTTTTACTTAGAGTCCATGTTTCACAGCAATGTAGAAATTATGTATTGTATCTAATATTTTGTTTGTTGGTATTTATTCTCAAACTCCCACTGGATCAAGTAACAGGACAGTCGCTTAACTGGATTTCCAGCAGAATCTAGTCCAGACCCGAGTACGGAGATGCGTTGTGTCGTCGTTTTATTTGCACCAGTGTACCGACACATCTGATTTGAATGATGTATATAATAGAAAGTTCATTTTTTAATCAAGTCCACCAATTCTCTCAATACACACTAACACACTCTACAACACATAATAGGGTAATGCTCATACTCCTTGGCATAATCGTGTCCATCGTAGTATAAAACCTGTTGGCGAATTGACAATCATCTTCCTAAATGACTTTTTCCTGATTTTCATTAACTACTGACACAAAGTGTACACAAAGTGACCTATGAAAATCACGGGAAAAGTCAAATTGGTCATTTGAGAAGGATGATCTCCATTTAGCCAACTGGTCTTATCATTCCATGGTCACCAAATAACCAAACTGGGTTGGTATTCATGGTTGAAAACGGCTTCCCTGACCAAAAGTGATGTCTTTAATTTATATTTCCTTTCTAATCCACCTGACCGAATAATAGCTTTCACTACCTACCCTACTTAATTAATCTACTCAATATTACCAATATGAATTCAACTTTCACTATCTACCCTACTTAATTAATCTACTCAATATTACCCATATGAATTCAACTTTCACTATCTACCCTACTTAATTAATCTACTCAATATTACCAATATGAATTCAACTTAATGGTTGAAAAATGTGCTTTGTAGAAATCAAGCTTTGATGTCATTGTTTTAGCTTACTTCAGAGGTAATTTGATTCTACGTACTCCAATATTTTGCTATGGTCACATGTCGAATATAACCAAATAGGACTCACCTTCGGGGTTGAAAAAAACGTTATTCACTATATGAAGTACATTTTATTTTCATTTATGAATAGTTAGTCACTCAACTCCAATAGCACTCATTCGTTGTTGTTAAGCTGTTCGTTTAACGCTAAAGAGGTTGCATGTTTGATTCCACTCGGGACATCTTATTTATTTAGTGAATCTTTTTGAGATTCCTGGGGATTATCGCTTAAGTTACAGAGTTACGTGCTTCAAGTGATACTGTCAGCAGGTGACGTGCCGCTTCGCTGAGAGGGACTGAGTACATTCCGAGTACTATTAACTAAATCTTCTACGCTATTAGAGCTTTTGTTATCGTTCAATGTGTTCAACCATTGCTAAAATTGTATAACACGATTGTCAACTAACATTATAGACCGATAAGGTAATGTATTTCTATGGATGATCAATCGGACCAAGTTTGATTTTTAAAACAATTGGTCGTTGCTTATCATTAATTACACATTTGTTACTAACAAGAATCGTCAACAAATCTCCGACATGGCAGCAAAATGTACCATTAATTTATATCGAATTTAAAACATACAGTATTTAGAGAGTTACACCAAGCATTGCAACATATACACACAAGTTTGTAACATACACACACAAGTTTGCAACATACACACACACGATTGCAAGATACACACACAAGTTTGCAACATACATACATACACAAGTTTGCAACATACACATACAAGTTTGCAACATACACACATAAGTTTGCAACATACACACACAAGTTGGCAACATACATACATACACAAGTTTGCAACATACACACACAAGTTTGCAACACACACACAAGTTTGCAACAGGATAACACAATGGTATAAAACGAGCATTGCAACATACACACACATGATTGCAAGATACACACACAATTTGGCAACATACATACATACACAAGTTTGCAACATACACACACAAGTTTGCAACATACACACACAAGTTTGCAACATACACACACAAGTTTGCAACATACACACACAAGTTTGCAACATACACACACAAGTTTGCAACATACACACACAAGTTTGCAACATACACACACAAGTTTGCAACATACACACACAAGTTTTCAACAGGATAACACAATGGTATAAAACGAGCATTGCAACATACACAATTTAGTTTGCAACATGATAAAATTCAATGATATGAAACAGATAATACTGGTTCTGAACAGGAGTCATATGCCGCCCCCCCCCATCCCCCATCTTGTGGAGTCCCTAGAAATTTGAAGGAGAGCTAAGGAGAAATAAAAACAGGTATGTCAATGACACGTTTAGAGGATGGAGATTATAATGAATGCAATTTCATAGAACGTCTACAGCGGTGCATATAAACATGAAGATCTCTTGAAATCTATCTTCATCAGTGCCGGATTTGTTTATAAGATAAATAAGCTATAGCTTAGGGCCCCCAATTTTTTGGGGCCCCCCAAAATTGTTTTTAATTTCACTATCTATATATTCTTAATCGCTAAAGGGCCCCATATCTCAATAGCTTAGGGCCCCATAACTCAAATAGCTTAGGGCCCCATAACTCAAATAGCTTAGGGCCCTATCAAGTCTAAATCCGGCCCTGATCATCATAGCTCTACCAAATGCAACCTGGTACCAAAGATGGTGAACATCGTACAATTAGTTTAATAAGCCATGTAACAAAAATTATGATGCGAATTGTAATGACAAGAATGTGTAAAATAGAACCAGGAATTGTAGAAGGCAAACATGCAAACAACGCCATATGCATCTGGAGAATATTAATCGAGAGGATGCTGGAAGTAAACAGAGATCGATGCTATGTTGTATTGATTACTCGAAGGCATTTGATAAGGTGAGACATAAAGAAATAATGAATGTAGGAGAATTTAAACATTGATGGTCAAGATATGAGAACAATATTTAATATATATATATATATATATATATATATATATATCGGCAGCCATAAGAATAGATAAACAAACAGTAGCTTTTCACCATAAAAAATGTTGGGTTAGACAAGATTGTGTGCTGTCAACCGATCTGTTTAATTTATACAGCGAAATAATAATGAGATCTATATAAGATACGACTGGAATATCAGTTGGAGGGCATAACATAAATATCTTGCGTTATAATGGTGGTACAGTTATGATAGATGGAAAAGGAAACAGTCACACGAAAGGATCAACAATAATTGTAAAAGAAAGTCAAGACAAAGGGCTTAGTCTGAATAGCATAAATATTCTCCAGAATGCAACATCAAAGTAGATATGATCAGTCTGATACAAGTCAATATATTCAAATATTTGGGTATCTTAATAACATCAGATGGAAGAATGATAAAAGACGTCAAGTGTAGAATTGCTCAGGCAAATAAGCATTTCACAAGATGAAGAATAGTATATGTAATATATCTTTGTCAATTGAGGTGAGAAAGAAAGTTCTTAGACGCTATATAGAACCAATTCTGATGTATGGAAGTGTATATTGGATACTCAGCAGAACAGTAGAAACAATTATATAGATGCAGCAGATATGTTATTTTATAGAAAAATATAGCGAACACCAAGGACAGATAGAAAGTACAAGTAGATATGTTAAGAGGTTGTCTATTGTCTTGTCTATTGGCTTTCCCTGGTGAATGATTGTTGATCGCATTCACACTTGCCGTTAAGCGTAGGAGTGGGAGCTTAAGCTATCATTAAGACCAGATGTGTCGCCGAGGCTGCATTTAGTCCATGTTTGTTCAAGGTTATCTTGATGTTTTCTATCCACCGTTTTCTTGGTCTACCTTTGGTTTACGCCCGAATATTCTTGTATTATATGCTCTTATTGGTATTTGGTTTGGCTTCATTCTCATAAGGTAGCTGAACCATTTTACTTGCTGTCTCAATATGTTCGATACATGATATTATACCAACTCTTTTCCTAATTTTACATTTGACACAGCATCACTCATATTCGTTGATTCCACTGATCCGTACGTATCATTGGCTGGCGACAGAAATATTACGCAACGTGGCCAATGAAATATCGGATCAGCCACGCTTGGTGAAGGTATGTGTATCCCCAACACCAATGTATATAACAATAGATAACAGCAAGGTGAAACAGGCCAAAGAATTTAAATATCTAGGCAGCATTTCTTTCCGAAAATGGAAGACTAGACAGAGAAATAGAAACAAGGTGCCAGAAAACAAACACAGTGACGTACTAACTTTCAGCATTACTTCTTCACCCAAAGATCAAGATGGAAATTTAAAAAACAAAAATATCTACAATTTCTATACCAACACGCTGCTGACAATGTCAAACATGGTCTTTATATCGGAAAATGATATGGTCTCAGCAATAATGTAAAGAGAAGATTCAAACTCCCTTACTTGCACACAGCATGCATGAATAAAAGATAATGGCATATTATGCGCACCCTAAACTGGAAGTCTAGACCCTGGCTGCCAAACAGCAGATAGATAATATGTCAATATAGTGACGCTGCCCTATTGAGAACTTGTCCTAGCACTCGTTTGTACAACTACATTCTCCTTTTCTAATGCAACATTAAGAGAACCCGGTATTACACATCATTCTGTGAGAACGTGCAACATTAAGAGAACCCGGTATTACACATCATTCTGTGGGAACCAGATAAACTCCAGCCCTGATCATATTCCACGATACCAGCGTATACAATGTGACCCGTGTATGATCGGACGGCACATGGAGTGTGGTGAAACCAAACTCTGTACAGGACGTCCATCTCTGGAACATATATTCCATCAATCAAGTGTTATGCCGAATAGGGTAGGCGATAGGATTTCTCCACGACTATCTGTCTCTTGTGTTGTCAATATGCTCGGTTGGTGAGCTTCTACCGTACGACAATACCAATCCATCTAGAAACATTTCTCTTTGTCGTCCCCTATCTCTTCTCCCCTCGAACTGTCCAGTAGATATTAAGTGATCAAGCTGTGTTCTTCTCAGCATATGCCCTAGAAACCGTGACTGTCTGCCCCTAATGTTTGATATGTTTGATTTTTTTTACGCCAGCATCAATAATAACCTCTGCATTAGTTTTCTTAGCTGCCCATGGTATTTTCATCATTCTTCTCAGAAATCAAATTCTGTAGCCTCTAATTCGCTTTGAAATTATTTGTTTACAGTCCATGCTTCACATCCATAAAAAAGAATTGGTTCGATATAACATCTCAGCACTCGAATTCGGGTCTGCATTGATAGTCTTCCATTGCACAAATTGGTTCTCATTTTTTTTTTTTTTGGGGAATGCTGATTTGACTTGTGCTGTTCGGCTCTTTATCTCACTTGAGCATCTACCTTCTGATGTTAACAATGTGCCAAGATATTTCACTTTTTCAACTTGTGCTAATTGTTTGTGAACATATATTAGTCCTACATAATTTGCGATCCCTTTGGATGGAGAGAGATGCATAACTGACTGCTGTACACATTCCTGAGACTCAGGTCTAGGGTACTTCAGAAATTTCTTACAGCCTAGAGAGCTTGACAAGAGAACTGAAGCTAAGTATTCTAAATCTAACACTGCGTGGTAGATAAGAAAGGTAGAAAAGAGACAAAGCCCCAAAAGTAACATCACCCACTTCCCAAGTAGCAGAATCTTCTCAAAGCATTAATATCGCTAAAAGTAGCACTTCTGTCTATGAAATCAAGTTCTGGAAAGACATTTTTTGAAATCGTTCAGCATTTCTTATAACCTTCACAATAGTTTAATTCCTTTTTTTTCTATATCTTCGCTTATTTAATCAAGCAAATAATTCAATCTTCGTGCACTTCATCTTCGCAAAATTAAATATTCTGTTCAAATAGTTATTATAATTTTTAAAGCTCTCAGAACGTGATAGCCTGAAGCATATTCAAAGTATTTAGTGACAGCCTTCGCTACCCAACATGACCGTAACTGTGCTTAACTATCTCTGAATTGAAACAATTAACATGAAAAAACACAAATTGAATAAGTTGACTTAAGAAAAAATGAAACTTGATTTTCGCCCATGTATTGTCGTGGCCTGAAAGGGAGCCAAATAAAAGTGACACCGTTGCCTTGCAATGCGCGTTGTAAGAGGCGACTAAGGAGGTTTTTGGTTGTGGAGTTGGTTGTTCCATTCCACAGATAGTCAAAATCAACCAATAGCCATTCTGAAGTCAAATGTGTCAAGCATAAAAAAAGCGCAGATATCGCACTCAATCTGAATACATTGATTTGTCCAAGAAGAAAACTTGATTATAAATTTGTATTTATCCAAGAAGAAAATTTGATAATAAATTTTATTTGTCCAGCAAGAAAATTTGATTATAAATTTGTAATTGTCCATGAAGAAAATTTGATAATAAATTTTATTTGTCCAGGAAGAAAATTTGATTATAAATTTGTATTTGTCCAAGAAGAAAATTTGATTATAAATTTTATTTGTCCATGAAGAAAATTTGATAATAAATTGTATTTGTCCAGGAAGAAAATTAGATTATAAATTTTATTTGACCAGGAAGAAAATTTGATTATAAATTGTATTTGTCCAGGAAGAAAACTTGATTATAAATTTTATTTGTCCAGGAAGAAAACTTGATTATAAATGTTTATTTGTTCAAGAAGAAAACTTGATTATAAATTGTTATTTGTCCAAGAAGAAAACTTGATTACAATTTTGTATTTGTCCAAGAAGAAAATTTGATTTGTCCAAGAAGAAAACTTGATTATAAATTGTTTTTTGTCCAAGAAGAAAATTTGATTTGTCCAAGAAGAAAACTTGATTATTAAAAACGATACTTAAATAAGTCTTCTTCTGCTTTAGCTCTCAAATCCCTGGAGATTAACATCATCGAGTTCAAAGAACGAATTTATTGTGTGATGGTTTACAACTTGCTTCCTTCCCTCTCATCGAAACGTTTCGAGTTGGTTTCAAACCCGCGATACCTTGGACACAGAGCGAACGGCTTCACTGCCACATTAAAGTACATGACCATTGCAAATACTGGAAGTCTAGATAATCCTGTAATAATTACCTTCAACTAATTAAAAAATCAACTGAATTAAGCAAAGGGATTTTTTTGAAAATATGTTGTTATTGTATATATTATTCAGAACGTAGCTTTCACCCCCAGCACCATTTGACTGTAGCCGTGGGGGGGGGGGGGGAGGTTGCATACACATTTTACGCTCAGTAAGTATTGTAAGTCGAGAGTACCACATACAGCACGTAGCCCCTTAACTTCAAATAAAAGTCGCAATGTATGAAATAAATCCTCTTTATAAAATCGCGAGTGAGATTCGAATCCGTGGCCTCTTGAGTTTTAATTATTCTAATCGAGTTTAAACAATGGGTTCGTAATCGAATCTGTGACCTCTTACGGTTTATCGTCATCATCGAGTCCAAACAATAGGTTCATAATTAAATTAGAGAAATGCCACAGCATAGTCAAGGGACTGCCTTAAGGAAACTACATTTCAGCAACGTTTAGCATGATTTATCACCCTTGAGGACAAAATGTTAAGACAGAAAATAACATCATGAACAGAAGCAAACTCATTAGATTAAAAAAAAAATGTTTTAAAAACTATGAGAATCATTATACTCAATCTTAACTAGCAAAAAATCGTTTGAAAACATGTCGTGTCCCTTGTATTCTATGCATTACATGACTCTTAAACAATACTCTGGCTTTCGTATTTGGGAGCCATGAGAATTATCCAGTGTTGCCTGTGAAATCAATGTCAAAATTAAATCTTGAGACCGTAAAGCAAACGCGATATCCCCAATGCTACATGGGGAGGGAGGAGGAGGGGGGGGGTTTGTCTGTATTAAAATATTACAAAAATATACAAAGATGAGGAAAATTTGGAAAATTTGTTTGAAAATCACATCAATGCATTGCTATTAACATGTCAGAAGTACAACATGAGAATTAACGTATAAAGAACAAAAGTTATGAAAATCAGCAAGTCTGCAACACCAATGGATATAACAATAGATAACAGCAAAGTGAAACAGACAAAGAATTTAAATATCTTGGCAGAATTTTTTACCGAAAATGAAAGACTAGACAGAGAAATAGAAACAAGGTGCCAGAAAACAAACACAGTGACGTACTAACTTTCAGCATTACTTCTTCACTCAAAGATCAAGATGGAAATTTAAAATAAAAAAATATCTACAATTTCTATACCAACACTCTGCTGACAATGTCAAAGGTGGTCTTTAACAGTCTCAAAGCAGAGGAAAATCATTATATGTGAAATGAAGTGTCTGAGAAAAGCTGAAATGGTTACTAAACTAGATAAAATAAGAAATTAGGAAAAGAGTTGGTATAATATCATGTATTGAACATATTAAAAGACAGCAAGTGAAATGGTTTGGTCACCTTATGAGAATGAACCCAAACCAAATGTTGTTCGTCCATCAAAAGTCATGATGACAATTTGTTACGTCCACTTTTGAAAATTCAATTAAAGTGATGTCCTTGATTATGAGTTAGTAAATGGCTAATGAGCGCTATTCGAGCTGTAAATGTCCTTGGAGAGTTCGGACATGAAATGACGACCGTAGGCGGATCTTGATCTATCCGTGACTTTCTAGCTAATCTCCGCTGTTGAACTGCTGCCTTTCTCCTCTTTTCACAAGATGATGCGCTCTTTTGATTGTACAATGCCATGTAGATCTATTTTATGCTAGTTCTTCCCATGTACCTTGGTCTATTTCAAAGGCTTTCAGTGAGGTCTTTAACGAGTCCTTGCAGTGCTTCTTTTGGCCACCTTGAGATCGTGTACCCTTCTCCAGCTCACCATAGAGAAGTATCTTTGGCAGACCAAATACCAATAAGAGCATATAACAAAAGAATACCCGGACGTAAAGCCAACGGTAGACCAAGAAAACGGTGGATAGAAAACATAAAGATAGCCTTGAACTAATATAGACTAAATGCAACCATGGCGACACATCTTACCTTGAAACGACAGCTTAAACTCCCACCCCTACGCTTAACGACAAGTGTGCATACGATCAACCATCATTCTCCTGGGGGACAGAAAATAGACAAAAGACAGTGCAAACCCAGATCAGGTTCCCACCCCCATTTGATTATTTTTCTTGGTTATGTTGATCAGACAACGAATATTTATGTATTACTTAACGTTAACCCGTTTAACAAAAACTGTTCCCCCCACCAAACTCTCCAAACAAACGTCCCAAATACATTAATATTTTAATTAATTAATTAGTATTCGTTGTCTGATAAACATAGCCAAAGTACACTGTCTTATTTCCAATTCCAACATGTAGACTGTCTTATTACCAATTCCAACATGTACACTGTCTTATTACCAATTCCAACATGTACACTGTCTTATTACCAATTCCAACATGTACACTGTCTTATTACCAATTCCAACATGTAGACTGTCTTATTACCAATTCCAACATGTACACTGTCTTATTACCAATTCCAACATGTACACTGTCTTATTACCAATTCCAACATGTACACTGTCTTATTACCAATTCCAACATGTAGACTGTCTTATTACCAATTCCAACATGTACACTGCCTTATTACCTATTCCTATATGTACACTGTCTTATTACCTATTGCAACATGTACACTGTCTTATTACCTATTCCAACATGTAGACTGTCTTATTACCTATTCCAACATGTACACTGTCTTATTACCTATTCCAACATGTAGACTGTCTTATTACATGTTCCAACATGTAGACTGTCTTATTACCTATTCCAACATGTAGACTGTCTTATTACCTATTCCAACATGTAGACTGTCTTATTACCTATTCCAACATGTAGACTGTCTTATTACCTATTCCAACATGTAGACTGTCTTATTACCTATTCCAACATGTACACTGTCTTATTACCTATTCCAACATGTAGACTGTCTTATTACCTATTCCAACATGTACACTGTCTTATTACCTATTCCAACATGTAGACTGTCTTATTACCTATTCCAACATGTACACTGTCTTATTACCTATTCCAACATGTACACTGTCTTATTACCTATTCCAACATGTAGACTGTCTTATTACCTATTCCAACATGTAGACTGTCTTATTACCTATTCCAACATGTACACTGTCTTATTACCTATTCCAACATGTAGACTGTCTTATTACCTATTCCAATATGTAAAAAGGTAAAGGTAGGTCCCATGGCATCTGCCGTCGGGGATGAAGATAACTCTTCATGTACTAAGCCTCAGCAACTATTAGGTGGGGTGGCCAGTTCCCTTCCTTGCTGTTTTTTTGTTGTTGGTTTTTTACCTTCCCTAACTCATGCGTCAGGTACTCATTTTCAGCTGAGTCGACTGGAGGAGTGGTCGTGTCAAGTGAGAAATCACAACCCGGATTTTTTTAATGTCCGGACGTGGTTTCGAACCTGGCACGCTGTAACCAGATGATAGCAAGCAAGCTCACTATCCACTAGGCTACCGCGCTCCTCATTCCTATATGTACACTGTCTTATTACCTATTCCAACATGTGCATTTTCTTATTACCTATTCCAACATGTAGACTGTCTTATTACCTATTCCAACATGTGCATTTTCTTATTACCTATTCCAACATGTACACTGTCTTATTACCTATTCCAACATGTAGCTTATAATATGTATGTTGTATACTATTCTACTTCCATCTATTTCTTTTGTGGTAATCCATTATTACGTATTTTTTATTTAATATTGTTTTAGTTTATTCCAATCATCAGAGAAGAGACACACCAAAATTTCATCACAGATGTTATCAGAAAACGCAGTTGGTCCTACATCGGGCATGTCCTACGCGCAGACACCAACAGAATACACCACCAATCACTTGAATGGGTACCTACAGGCAAAAGAGCAAGGGGTAGAACAAACGAAACAGAGAAACAAAACTTAGAGAAAGTAAAACAACCAATATTCATACTATTCAAGAACTGCACAAAATAGCTTTGAACAGACAGAATTGGAGAGATCTGACCTCTGTCCTATGCGTTAACTTCAGCGCAAAAGGAAAATGAATGAATGAATGAATGCATTGCAGTTGTTGCATGTCCTTATCCTGAGAAACACCTGTTTTTCGAAACATCTACGCATTGATCTATGTATTCGTCATTGATAAGCGCATTTTCATCGAAACATTTAATGTCTAAATTCGTCATATTGGTAAAACGTAATTTTAACCATTTTTAAAACATTTTTTTGATTTATTAGTATTTACATTTTCATATTTTTGATTTATTAGTATTTACAATTTCATATAAGAGATTAAAGAAGACACTGACATGGTCTTGACAGACTCCATTTCAAATCTACAGCATTTATTTTTATTTATTTTCGCTCATTCTCAAACTCCTGTTGGTTAGAAGGATGTACTTCAGAAAATGAAATATATTGTATTATTGTTTACAGTATGGTTGTAATATCTTCATCCGTGTAGCTTCTGGATCACTTTTACCCTCTATGGAATGAGACAGCAAAGCCTTCCTCCCAAACCTTCTTAATCGCTTCTTACGAAGCATGACAGGTTCACAACTTTGTCCAGATTAACCGATCCTTATCTCTTCTTCTGCGTTCAGCATCTGTGGTCATGCTATACCGTCAGGCCCGTCGTCAAGACGAAGTCCACCGTCTTCTCCAGGTCAGAGCAGCTTCCCCCATAGCTTTTGCCTCAAGTCTGTATCCTCTGGCCAGGTCTGCTGTCTCTGCTCTTTGTATGTTGGGCAGTCCTGAAGTATGTGTTCCGGGGTCTGGGTTCCGGATCCACATGGACAATCCTTATGATTGGTCGCACCAGTTGTCTGGCCTGTAACAGATACATACTATTCGTTGGCGGACTAATAAAGTACACGCAGTCACCAACTAAAGCATGGGATCAGGCATGAGTTAGATCGGTATTTCCTGTTAGGTCGTATACACACTGAAGTTCTGTCTTGTCGGGTCACAGTGTTGATAAATTGTATTTCTTTTACATATTTCGGTATCACAAGGCTAAACAAACAATTAGAAGACAGAATTGATGCCTCTGAGATGTGGGTATATAGACGAATGAAAAGTTATGAACATCAGATGGCAAGACAAGATTCCAGATACCACTGTCCTCGATAGAGCTGGTATCCCCAGCATTGACACGATCCTGATGCATACACATATTCGTTGGCAGGTCGTTTGGTGCGTATGCCAGACCATCGTCTGCCAAAGTTACTTCTCTATGGTGAGCTGGAGAAGGGTACACGATCTCAAGGTGGCCAAAGGAAGCACTACAAGGACTCGTTAAAGAACTCACTAAAAGCCTTTGAAATAGACCACGATACATGGCAAGAACTTGCACAAAATAGATCTACATGGCGTTCTAAAATCAATAAGAGCGCATCATCTTGTGAAAAGAGGAGAAATGCAGCAGCTCAACAGCGGAGAGCAGCTAGAAAGTCACGGATAGACGAAGATCCGTCTACAGTCGTCATTCCATGTCCAAACTGTCCAAGAACATTTACAGCGAGAGTAGGGCTCATTAGCCATCTACGAATTTATAATCGAGGACATAACTCTAAGTGAATTTTCAAAAGTGGATTTAACAAATGGTCATCATCACTTGTGATGGACGAACGAACATATAGACGAATATATGGGGAACATCGTGGAAAGGAACGAAACCAAAACAAAGAGGTGTTAAAAACACTTAATATGAAGAAAGAATTACTAAGAGAAATAAAGATCAGGCATATAAAACATTTTGGACACATTAAAGGACACGACACCTTATTGAAGAACTTACTTGAGGGTAAGTCAAAGGTAAGCTAGCAAGAGGTAGGCAGAGATGCAAGTGAAAGAGTAACTTCACAAGATGGACAGGTTACAGTCTAGCAGAGTGCACCACCAAAACAAGAGACAGGGGATACTGGATGTCTGTTGCAGCCAACTTTCGTTGCGGATACGGCACTTGATGATGATGATGATGATCGCAGGGCCAAGAATGTAATGATAATGATTATAAAAACAGATAATCTAAAAACATTTCCTTGACTTAATAATGTATGGACAAGACTAAATCAGACGAGAGAAATTAAGATTCCTATCTCTGTCCGTCGCATGTCGCCGACACTGTTTCATCATCCTACTATGATTAATGATATGATGGGAGACAATCCGGAAACAAGCTTAGCGTGCAATCTACAGGGCTTCTGGAGCTGAACAAATTGTATCATCTTGCATGTTTGCTGCCCAGCGGCACTAGAAGATAAAACATGAATCATGAGCACTGTTAGTCTGTCTTGTTGTCCCTTACTGTCACTATTTCTGTATTAGTGAATCACCTGTTGGGCTTTGCTATGTTACTGTAACGTTTTTACAGTTATATATGATTTTAAATCGTTAAGTGGGAAAATTAATGCCCGAAGGCCAATGCACCCCGCGAGCTACTTTTTTATGTTTCGCAAGGCTGATTTAAAAATACTACATGCCACAAAAATACCACAAAAATACCACAAAAATACCACAAAAATACCACAAAAATACCACAAAAATACCACAAAAATACCCTGACATTCTAACCCCTTCCCAACGAGAACATGTAAACTGTTCAATCCGGCACGTCGATCTAAAAAACAGTTGCCCACTTTTGTCTTTTACTTATATGTCGTACTTCTATAATTTCCTCTGCCTCTAAAGCTCTTACACTATCCCACTCTTACATTATCCAACGTTTACACTATCCCACTCTTACATTACCCAACTTTTACACTATCCCACTCTTACATTATCCAACTTTTACACTATCCCACTCTTGCATTATCTAACTTTTATACTATCCAACTTTTACACTATCCCACTCTTACATTATCCAGCTCTTACACTATCCCACTCTTACATTATCTAACTCTTACACTATCCCACTCTTACATTATCCAACTCTTACACTATCCCATTCTTACATTATCCAACTTTTACACTATCCAACTCTTGCATTATCCAACTTTTACCCTATCCCACTCTTACACTATCCAACTTTTATACTATCCCACTCTTACATTATCTAACTTTTACTCTATCCCACTCTCACAATTTTCTGCTCTTACACTATTCCACCATTACACTATCCCACTATCCCACTCTTACATTTTTCCGCTCTTACACTATTCCACCATTACACTATCCCACTATCCCTTCTTACATTTTTCCGCTCTTACACTATTCCACCATTACACTATTCCACTCTTACATTGTGTATATTTAATGTCAATCTTGTAGCCGGTATATGTAGAATCAATTTCGTTCAAATATCTCGCACATTCTCATACACAACATGTCCATCGTATTTGACTTATGTCCAATGTTCAAGTTGTCTCGAGCGTTTGTTTTCCTATTCAGATTAAAAGGATCCTTAACACAGTCATCAGAGCGGTAACTATACGTAGTTGGGAGTGTTTTATCAGAGCGGTAACTATACGTAGTTGGGAAAGAGTCTATCTATCTATCTATCTATATATCTATCTATCTATATATCTATCTATACGCTGTGGCCTTTGCTTGCCTTGCGGCGTCAGGGGTGGAAGAGTTCTGTGGGAACTGAGTTGGGAAAGAGTGTTGTAACAAAATACAGAATACGACCATTTTGTGTTAGGCAATCACGACTAAGCAATTTCAATAATTAGAAGGAAACATCAAATGAAAGTTCAA